>JAQSVH010000014.1:2373575-2390298 GCA_029448705.1 Adansonia digitata
TAAACGGTTACCAGATAGAATGGTCATTAAAGTAGGCACTGAAAGGTTGCAGGGCGTTCATTCCAGAAGACTACACTTCACTTTATTATCATTGACAGTATGTACTAATATTTTCTGGGATTATTTGAATATGTACTAGACTGTTTCAAAGTCAAATGATATTTGCCTTATACTTTAAATTGGTGAGCCTAATGCTGGTATTGTCTGAGTAACAATGCGTCTTTTCAGCTGGATTCTTGAGTTCTTATGAATCACTGTGGTGGAACTGAGATCAGTTAGTCACAAAGATATATTGTCGACCATAGATTGTGAGAAGTAAGAAAACTTGTCCTTTTGTAGGAACTTATTAATGTTGAAGGTGATGGCGTGGCTGACATGGTTTTCCACTGCATTCAGGAGATGGAAATCGATCGACAACTACTTTTTTGAAATGAACGAGCTTGTCAAAATCTAGAATATGGCATATTTTCTATTGGAAGATCGCTATATCTTTAAATACTAGGAGTAGCACTTTTTTCCTTCAAATGACTTTAGGGTTATTATTTACCTTTTCAATGATCTCAATCTTTTCCTTTGACCTTTGTCAATGGTTTGATAACCTGATACATTGTCGCTTATAAGACTCTAACCAATGATGAAATTATTTCGACTAGTACTTTCTTTTGAGGCAGGCAATCTTCTATATATTGAGATGAGATGTTCCCAGCTTTGAAGTTTCTTCACCATATTTTCCCCAAGGATTAAACTCAAACTATTGATGTCATATGGCAGAGTCCATAAATGGTAAGAAAAGCCTGGCATTGTTCATAGTTTAGGATTTCTTGATGATCTGATATCTTTCTTATCAGGTTTGGTGTCCAAACACAATGCTTACTTTCTTTTCGCTTATTTTACCTGTTTTGATTCGGAAAAAAAAAAAAGATTAAACTAACAAGCTACATTGATCCATTAAAATAACGTCTGTCCTACAATATCTTGCTCGTAAATTGGGCATTTTTCATTGGGAAATTTCTACTGAAGTAGTTAAGATATAACTAATCCATCAAGATAATGAATAATTTTACAATTACGACAGTTACCCCTAAGTGGAGGTCTATGAGATAACCCCATGCTTTGCCGGTTTTCCCATATCTGAAATGATCAAGTATTGCATAAATTTCTGCAAAATAAATAAATGAAATCAGTAAGAAATATAATGGCTACTTTGTTGAAGTTATATGATTCTTATTTCAAAGAGTTAAAGGTTGTGTTTAGGCAATAATTTGACTGATAAGCAAGCAAGAAACATCTTGATATTCATCACGGGTGAATTAGCAGGCAACCTAATCCTTTTAATGAAAATTTAGACCACAAGTTTCATCAGAAAAAAAAAATGTCAGATTGGAAAAATAATACAAAAGAATAAGAGATACATGAGCAGAATAGCAAGCAAAATTGGGATGCCAATTCCAACGAACCAAAGCCCGTTCAGGCCCTCCTTGTAAACGCTAGAATCCTTTGTCTGGTATGTTAGGTGCCTTGACCAGTGCCCTACCCCAACCGATATGGCCAAAAAATTTTTACATACATACTCGTTTCCTCGTACAATTCATTATTATTCATTACTTTTGGCATGTGTCAACTCCAATGAAACCTAGCCACTTGGCCTTTCATGTCATTTTCATTTCCCTAAAGAAGTAAGACCAAAATTGTGACTGTGGCCTTAAACTTCTCCTGTATATCTACCCAGTTCAATCATACAATTACAAATTTGTGACTGACATCCTGCTAGTGCAATCCTTGTTTTCATAGTTTTCAAGTTTTGGATACTGCAATTCCCTGAAAACTTGCCCATCTCTCTTTCAGCTTTTTCACAAGGTTTAGTTTCTCAGAACCAATAAATTGTGCATTTAAACTCATTCCATATGAAACAACTTGTTTGTTAGTTTTGTTTCTCAGGTTATATATATCATCCCATTTCTGATCTATGATTCAGGTTGCTGAATTACTGTAGAATTCCGGTGGCAAAATTTATCAGCTTAGTGTGAAGCCAGGAGAGCCAACCCGGGTGTGTCCTGCTGAAGAGACAGAAAAGGGTCTATACTTTCTCTCTAATCTTGACCAAAACATTGAAGTCATTGTCCACACCCTATATTGCTCCAAGTCAGATGAGAAAGGGAATGAAAATGCCGGTCAAGTGATCAAAAAATGCATTAAGAAAGGTTCTTGTTCATTACTGTTTCCCTCTCTGGGCAGCTCACAATCAGCTCTGAGGGTAAAATAATTCTGGACTGCACTGGTGAAGGGGTTGTTTGTTGAAGCTGAAGCAAACTGTAAGATGGAGACATAACAAAGCCTGATCCTGACACTCTTGGGAAGTTGGTTTATAACATTCCTGATGCAAAAAGACATACTAGAGATGCCACCTCTATTGGCTCAGGTATTTCAAACTTCTCCAGAAACACTTGAGCTTTGTAGTAAGGGTCCTAAAGCATTAATATTGCTCCCTAGATATGTAGATTACAAGTCTAATATATCTATTGCACTTTGGAGTCATCATGATTAGTTTTCAATATGTGAAAATTTACTTCTTTGCCTGATAAGCCTTTAGGATTTATCCAAGTGAATATCTGAGCAATAATAATCTCTAGAGAGGTAATGTCCATGAATATCATGCAGAATTTTTGAACAGGTCTAATTTATATATGTATATCTGAATGATAAATTTTATTTTCCAGGTGACCAAATTCCAATGTGGAGGTTTTGTCCTTGGCCTGTGCACAGTCCATTGCCTGTTTGACGGCATTTGTGCTATGGAATTCATCAACTCATGGGGTGAAACAGCCCAAAGTTTGCCACTATCCATCCCTCCATTCTTGGACAAAGCCATACTGAGAGCCTGAAGCCCAACTTGGATAGAGTACCTGCATCAGGAATTTGCTGAGATAGACGATAAGTCCAGCAATGGTTAACTCTACAAAGATGAAATGCTCTATGGATCTTTCGGTTTTAAGCCTGAGCAGCTTGAAAAACTGAAGAAAAAAGCTATGGAAAATGGAGTTCTTGAAAAATGTACTACTTTTGAAGCTCTTTCAGCATTCGTGTGGAGGGCACCAACTGAGGCACCTAACTGTCTGACCAAAAAACAAAGCTTCTCTTCTCCGTTGATGGCAGGCCTAACTTCAATCCACCTCTACCAAAAGGCTACCTTGGCAATGGTTTTGTATTGACAAATTCCATAGGCCAAGCAGGTGAGCTATTGGAGAAGCCCTTGTCATATGCCGTGGGCCTGATTCGGGATGCGATTAAGATGGTTACAGATGATTACATGAGATCAGCCATAGATTACTTCGAGGTGACCAGAACTAGCCATCTTTGTCATCCACTCTGCTGTTCACCACATGGTCTAGGCTACCTTTCCACTCTACGGATTTTGGATGGGGAAAGCCTGTTCTATCAGGGCCGGTCGCATTGCCGGAGAAGGAAGTAATCCTGTTCCTATCTCATGACAAAGAGAGGAAAAGCATCAACGTTCTTTTAGGGTTGCCTGCTTCTGCCATGAAGGTCTTCCAAGAGCAGATGCAGATTTAGATAACAACAAATATTTGCAGAATGTTGTTGTACTCAGTTTCTATTTCACCGTTATAGTTCAATTCTCTTTGCGGTATACTCCTATGTTTTGTCCATAGACATGCAGCAAACGAGCAAAAGAAAAATTATGCATGATCAAGTACCAAGTAAAGTCGGTGCGGGCTAAAAGGGATATAAAGTTGAAAAGTCTGTGCTGTGTTGGGTGGTTTTTCAATTTTACTTTAATGTGGATTTTTATATTTTGAGAGCTGGAGTGGAGGCACATCGATTAGAACTTGTGCTGCCCAGAAATTTTGTATTTTTTATTTAAAATTTAATTTTATGTCTTATTTATCATTCTTTAAATACAAGTCTTTGCCTGCGTATCTATATATCCTGAATAACTAATCAAAGTGCAGATTAAGTGGTTGAGGATGGAAAAGGTCAATCTCTATTATACAAAAGAAAGGGAAATGGATAGAAACGAATACATAGGACAGAAGCACAAGTTAGTTCACCTGTAAAAAAAAAGGGGAAAAAAAGAAAGATGTTTCATTTGCCTCCTAAATGCATTATTTCTGATTTCTTTTTGTCATGCAATAAAGCAAGAAGCCAAGCTTTGCTTCTGCTCAGAAACACCTCCATAACCAATTTGATATTTTGTCCTATGATAAAGCATCAGGAATAATATATTGGTCCTCCACCTTAAGCATTTCAATGGACTACTAGCTATTGTTGTCTTTAGGAGAGGTCACATGACTTACTCATGGTCATTCTTCACCTGGATGACGATGTGCAATGCTCATATGATTTTTTCCATCGTGGCAAAGAACTGTTGGTCCACAATATGGATATGTTGCTTTACATTAACCACTTGCACTAAGGAAATGAGGATTTAAAAATATTATTTTGTGAAAGATTATAGTGTCTTTTTCTTTGGACTTGCATGTTTCCTATTGAGAGTTGCATAAAGACATTGTGATTTGGATATCCAAACCTCCTGAGAGAAGGTTTAAATCTGATGTAGTAGGGCTACTGCAAGACTCATACTTCTGTTGTCAGGAGGATACGACTTTTTAGTCCCTATCATCTACTCAAATCGCTAGTGAGCTTAGTCGTATATTAGACAGGCAGGAATCAAAGGGGATTAGTTGATAATATATAAGGAACATTTGGTCTCAGGGTGGAAATAGGAGGCATACGAACTTTATTAGCAGCACAACCTTGGATAATAGGAACCTAAAAACTAAATTGGCAATGACAATCCATGTCTGCACAGTTTGCAGTTTTTCTTTTTCCTTTTTCTCTTCTTTTTCTTTTGGTTTTTCCTTCTCCAGACATAGTTTAAATGCTTGTAGGAAGCAAACAACCATAAGCATCTGAATTAGATGGTACTAGGAGGGAAAGTGTTTCAGTCGAATTGGGAGCTGGACTGTGATTATCCAAAATTTTTCCATTTGCTGCATTAGAGGATTGTTATCTTGTGCTTGAAAGGACCTTAAATGATTTTATAAGGAATATTGATTGACATGACAGTCGAAGGTATTGGGCAAATGTAGGGGAACTTTGTGAACGTAAGAGCATCTTCATGATTTAAGCTTGATCGTGCCTTTTTGCACAAGAAATAGAAGTTACCTGCAGCTTATTGTCAAGATGAATTTCCTTTTGTGATGAGTATCATGGAAGATGCAAGTATTGGCAAATTTGTTTTAATTTTTCAGATTTCAAAAGGCTATGACTAATATCGTTAGTCACTTCATACATTTCATACATTGTAATTAAAAACCAATCTAAATAAAATATGGTAAATATTCATGTACGTCGACATGCTTCAACTGGAATCCATATGCACAAAAGTCTCTGAGCAGGGAACAATTGAATGAGTTCTCACAAAGCATAAAAGCAATGCAGGGATGAAAATACTTAACATGGGGCCCTTTGTTCTTCATTGAAGAGCAGCAACTAAGGCCGGAAAGCAAAGGCAAAAAGGGAATTGCAGGTTCTCCATTTCTTGTATTATGTGCAGACCGAGAAATGGAAAGAATCTTTGATGAATAACTGAGGATGAGGCGATTAGGTCTATCTTCAATAACTTGGATTAGTGTGTTAAAAACCATATGGGTGCCGGAAGAAGGGAATAACTAAAGAAGTCTTGCTTTAAGTCCCACACAAGGTAACATCTCTTTTCGATGGTCTGAAATTCAATGCAGTTAGGCTGTAGATACAGAGATTGGGGTGTCTGGATTTAATGGCTATCTCATCTGTTGTGCTTCTGTAACCAGGATTGTTGCAGGAAGTAGATGAGCTCCCAACTAAACTTTCCTGGCAAGATGATGAAACGGCTGCCTTTGCACATGCGATCCGTCAACTGACGGTAATTTCAACCTGTAAACTCCACGTTTATCTGTAGTTATGTTGATTGAGAATGATATCTGTTTTCTTGTTTTTGGAACAAATGCCCTGAAGTTGCAGTCTATATTAACTTCTACGCCTGGTTAGGCAATATTTGAATAATTGAGAACCATGCTTTCAGTCTAATTCGTTACTTAATATCCAAAGAGCAAAACAACAAAACTTTGGAATAGTAGGCTGTGAGATGCTTCACCTGGTAAGAAGTAGCTGTATCAGGAGAAGCTGTTGTTGGAACAAAAACAAGGCCCAATACAGTGATATGGGCATTGTTTTTTGCTGGCTGGGGTTTCAAAGATAATGTTTTAATAAACAGAGAAGAAAAGGAAAAAAGAATTACCGGATTCATGGCATCAAAATTTGGGATATTAGGGACAAACTTCCACATAACTTTCTCTATGAATGCTTGGTTTAAATGAATAACTTACAGAGCATTATCATGTTCATGTTCTTGGAGATGAGTTTTGTAGTGTGGATAGAGGGTAGTGGCAGTTGGTGGAGATTCAAAGGTAAGCAAAAGTTGAGAAATATACCCTTTTTTTTCCACAACAAAACAGAGACGCGTGATTGTGAATGTATTTTGGCAATATGTGGACTTGATGGGCAGTAAGAGAGAAGGGAGTTGCTTCTTTGCAAGGGTTAGTGCCTTCCTTTTTCACATCCATTGTGGGGCTTGATTTGAAGGCATAAGTTTATAATAAGCTCAAATAACAAGCTCAAAAATTAGCATGTAAAAGCTGGTTGGCTGATCTGAACATTTAATTCGTGGAAATTTTTATTATTTTTAGCTCCAATTTTTTAACAAAGAATCTATGCAATAATACAATGTATTTTGTAACTCTTGCAGGGTAGGCTGAGTCATAATTTGACATAAGCAGACTGATCTCTTTGATGCTTAAACTGGTAGAAGGAGAAGGATGCACTGTTGTTAATCCCAAAAATTAAACCCTTAACTCTGAGTTTAGTGCTTACTACTCGTGAATGCATTCTTGATTATTTATTTATGATGAATAATCAAGCATTTAAGAAAAAGCTTTACATGCATGACGACAGGCTAAAGGGAAAGCATTAAAGTTGTTCACGGTTCTCTTTTGAAGAAATAGTGAGGTAACAGGGTAAAGTTCCATGATCAACAGCAATTTGCAAACAATATATATTCAAATACATGTAAAATCATGAATCTGTTGAATTTGAAAAATGAATACACCAAAGAAAAATTTTGAGTTGCAGTCAGCTAACCTTCCACTACTCCTGACCTGAGTCATCCTCTCCTGGTCGGGTTGAAGCTGGAATTCTTCTGCTGCTTTCTGACCTGTAATCTCCATATTGGGAAAGATAAATTCAGCTGGGGCTCTGTCTAGAATTATGAAATCAAAAGCATCCGCAGGGGGTAATATTAGCCCAAAGCTAATAAAGAGTGACATGGTCATGGTGGTGGATTGGTCATTTATTTCTAGTTGGAAGAATGCTTTGCTTTAGGTAGCGAAATGGCAGATGGGACGATGATTGATTGGAAATGTTTTATGTTATTGCTTTGGAGACCCAAGACCGAAATGGTAATAGTATTCGGCAGTATTACGGTCCGGTTGTCCATTAATTGCTAGCCTATTTTGCTTTGACAGTAATTGGTATCCAACCCATTAAATAATCTACTACACCTGGGCCTATCAGTTTAACTGCAACTTGTCCCCAACTTTACGATGTTATTATTGCCATAATCATTTGGGCTATACGCTTCTTGTCTCATTCAGCCCCAACAGTGTTCCAACTAGAACTAACTAACATTTCGGAATCTCATTCTCTATCTGAATTTCATTTGTTTTTTTGTTTTGCATGAATGGTGAATCTTTTCGCTCTCAAGAACAACGGAGGATGAAACGGTGAAATTTAAATAGATTCATAGGCTCGATTAATTGTCCAAGAAGGGATCTTGGACACTGCCAACGCATATGGGAGATTTGAGACGTAGAAAACAACCAATGTTAATTTTGATTGAGGTCCGATTGAATCTGAAAAGTGCAGTGGAGGTGTGGACGTGTGGTTAGACTAATAATACGGCCAACAATAGTTTCAAAGTAGTGCTTTGACCAGGCCTTGCGTTTCAGCTTACAGATAGTCCATGGAAACCAGCATTGCCTTTTTGGCCATAGCTTCTACTGTTTCACGTGGAACTTTTTTGCTAGATATTATGCTTTTGTGTTAGTGTTACAGATAGTCCAATGGCTTTGTTTTAGCATATCAAAACGAGCGATAAAACAAGTTTTATTTTGTCATTTCTGTGCAGGCAAGTTAATTACCATCATCTCTTCCTAATTTTTCTCATAGCTATATGTATATATCAACAAATTAACATTTCATTACATTAGTGAATTAAGACTGAGACTTAAAAACAATAATTAAGATTACAAACAAAATGAATTAATCTTTAGCAGTTGGCTGATCATAGGGAAGTTAAGTAAGTTCAGTTTAGCCACCTAAACGGTTAATTAGTGCTTCTTTGAGGCATATCATATGCATGAATTAATGCTAGAGGATAAACAGTATCTTTTTTGTTCCTTACTGACCCATTTTTTATTGTGAATAAGATATCTCCTAGATCTCGATCTAGACACGAGTTAGACAATGATTAAACGATGGTATTAAAGATTGAGCTAAATAAATTTTTACAAAAAGAAAAAGTATACAAGGAATTTCCCCTGGTGGATAATCAAGGCAGGAGGTGACAACAAAAGCAAAAAGAGAAGAAAGTTTTAGATGATTCTGATTGGACAGACATATCCACAATTAATTTAGCTTCCTAGATAGAAATGTTTCCATGTCAAAGGCAAGATTTAGGGTATTGTTGGGGTGAAAATTACACCTAAAGACGTGGCTTTAGATCCTCTTGAAAGTTGACATGCTTTGTTTACATGAAAATGAAGGGGAGAGAGAGAAAGAGATGCCGTCTAAGAAAGAAAACGGTTTGGGACAAGCGCTTCAATCCTTTGGCAAATCCAAGGAGTAGGCGGCGCCACCGACGCCAAGCCCGACGACCTTGCCTATGTCTCCTTTCTTGTCCTTTCTTCCTTCAAACTTCAACCTAATCCTCATGGTGACTAAATTTTTGCTAAACATTATTACCTACAATTAATGTCACTAAGCACTTTAGTTTATACCACGTCTTTAACCTAAAACTTTTACTTAATAACAATATATATATATATATATATTGAATCGTGGCACGAGAAACCTGTAAAAGTTAAAAGATATTGTAACAATATAGATAAAACCATATAATCTTCCTTTTTTTTTTTTTTATTTATTGCTTTGGTTGAAGATGAGATTTAACTTTTCATTGTTTGACATTAAAGATCAAAATCAATACTATTACAATGGATATGGAAAGCAGCTAAGGGCATCGGCAAAGCACCATCCTCGATAGTGTTAAAGTAACAATTTTTGCTTATTACAATGCTGATGCAGGAGCATCCTTGTTGATATATATAAAAAAAAAAAATCTATGCATCCCTTTGTCATTTTCCAAAATTTGCAGTCCTTTTCACAAGATCATGCATTGTTTCAAGTCCTTTTCAAAAAAATAAAATTTGACCTGTTTCCAGGGGCCCATTTCTCTGTCCTTTTTCTCAAGACTATTTTTTCTTGTTTATTTTCTTTCTATACCTGTCTGTCTCCAATCCCAGATTCACATCTGGTCTAGTGATAATCTACTAATTTTTATACACCAAGAAGGGGTCCAATTATTATTTAATAACCTTCTCTGAGATGGACCGGCCCAAGGGGGAAGTGGGTCCCAAATCCCAATCAATGCCAACTGAGAGTTGTCTTGTAGCAACCATAATGCCGTTGGCAGGGCCGGGTTCTCGTTCGAACGTTGAGTATGAGAGTGTTAAAAGCAAGTGAAGTAAACACCAAATGACAAATTAGAACCCTAGAAAATCCAGCTAGAGTTGGCAGAGGAGATTATTATAAATCAGAAACTTCCAATCGCATTAAATTCGGCCTATCAATTTGTCTCTAACCCATTTCTCCTTCCAAGACAATGAGACAACTCTCTTTCAGTGTAAGAAGAGAGAAAAGCTGTCTCTACCTCTTTCTGATAAAATTAGCAAACTCTAACAAGCTAGTTATTGTAGTTAAACAACTAATGAGAGAGAGCTAGGCCGGGAAACTAGCTACATCATTTTAAATTAGTTTGATTCCTAAAAGAAACATACATACACCCCTTCGTTTTGGGGTTTTTTGTTGTTGGGAAATTATTGCTAATCAAATTTAAATAAACATGATTAATTCTCTTTGTGGCAGCATGGGCTCCATCAAGAGTGAAAACTCATGCGAGTCAATTGCTGAGTCTAAGAAGACTGCTCCATCAGATATGGAGCAAAATAGCTTAAACCCACCAAGGCTCAACTTCCCAGCAGTCAAATTTGAGTTGGATGGAGAAGTTGAGGTCCAGTCCCCTGACAGTTCTCTATGGGAAACTTTTTTCTCTGATCATTTTGATTCTGACTTTATGATCTCATCTCCGGCGAGGAGCTTACCATCACCACAAATATCAGGCTATAATTTCAGTAATGTTCTGGGAACGCAAGGGCAGAGTCTTTCAGGGTGTTCTCCACCTCGATTCTCATCTCAGCTTGGGTCATTTGGCAGCACCCAGAAGGGGAAAGGGCAGAGCCCGCTGCATAGAGTCTTTAACTCAGCTAACGATCACTTTATGCAGGTTGAGAGCCTTTCGCTGCCTGCTATAGAAGAATTCTTGGATGATTATCAGAAGGATGGTTATGAAGATCAGTACGCAACAGAAAAGATTTCAGGTATTGGAGCTTCAAATAATATGTTTGAAATGCCAACTACAGTTCCAGCAATGTTAGACTGCATGTCAATGCCGAATTCTTCAACGTTTTGTGGGTCAGCGAGTGAAAGATTGTCGTCAGCCGGATGTTCTCAATTTACCGAGGAGCAACATTATCAGGTGGTAAACTCTGTCTCAAGAGCACCATTATCCCAACAACTACAGCAACAGAAGCAGCAGGTGAAGCAACGATCAGCAGCAGCACCAGAACAACAGCAACAGCAGCACCAGAACCTTGGCCATACCTTGATGGTTCCTATTCCTATCGGCCCTGAGCAGGTATTTTGATCTCTTTCTCTTTCACTTTTACGAAGACAATGATAGATAAAGTTAAAAAAAAAAAAAAAAGGAAAGATTAAAGGATGACGATGGAGCATGGATGCATATATTCACATATAAACAATTCTCTTTAGTTTAGTTACAAATTTTATCTCTATTCTAATTTTCTTTTACAGGAGCAAGATAGTGGACTTCAACTGGTTCACCTCCTCCTTGCATGTGCTGAAGCAGTGGCCAAAGAGGATTACCTGTTAGCAAGAAAATATATACACAACCTGAATCGAGTGGTAACTCCTCTCGGGGACTCCATGCAAAGAGTTGCCTCTTGCTTCACTGAAGCCCTAAGTGCAAGGCTTGCCGCAACCATAACTGCCAATCCCTGCACTCCTGGTGCTCCAAAACCATACTCTCCTTTCCCATCGAACTCCTTAGAAGTCCTCAAGATTTACCAAATTGTTTACCAAGCCTGTCCATACGTAAAATTTGCACATTTTACTGCTAATCAAGCCATTTTTGAGGCCTTCGAATCTGAAGAACGTGTTCATATCGTTGACTTAGATATCCTCCAAGGCTATCAGTGGCCAGCATTCATGCAAGCTCTAGCTGCCCGACCTAGTGGACCTCCGTTTCTCAGGATAACAGGAGTTGGGACATCTATGGAAACCATCAAGGAGACAGGTAGGTGCTTAACAGAACTAGCTCATTCTCTGCACATCCCATTTGAGTTCCACGCAATTGGCGAGCAACTTGAAGATATAAAACCCCATATGTTCAACAGGCGAGTTGGTGAGGCTCTAGCCGTTAATGCTGTTAACACGCTCCACCGAGTCCCTGGTAACTGCCTCGGAAACCTATTGGCAATGATCCGTAATCAAGCGCCTAACATTGTAACCCTTGTTGAACAAGAAGCAAGCCATAATGGTCCTTACTTCTTAGGCCGTTTCCTCGAGGCATTGCACTATTATTCAGCAATATTTGACTCATTGGACGCCACTTTTCCTCCGGATTCTGCTCAAAGAGCAAAAGTTGAGCAGTGTATATTTGCACCAGAGATAAGAAACATAGTGGCATGTGAAGGGAGTGAGAGAATAGAAAGGCATGAGAGGCTGGAGAAATGGAGAAAAATAATGGAAGGAAAAGGGTTCAAGGGGGTGCCCTTAAGTGCAAATGCGGTGACTCAATCAAAGATTTTGCTGGGTTTGTATTCCTGTGACGGTTATCGATTGACTGAAGATAAAGGTTGCTTGCTTTTGGGGTGGCAAGACAGAGCAATTCTTGCTGCTTCTGCATGGCGATGTTGAATCAGCTTCTTCCTTCCCTGTTTTACATATATGTTTCTTTTTCCTTTTTCCGGGCTGTTGTTGTTATTACAATGCAATCTTGGATATTGTTTTTTTTTTTTTCGACGTGATGCCATGCAAAGCCAAAAAAAAAAAAAAAAAAAACAAAGTCAAGGTAAATGCCATGAACGGCGAAACTGAATGAAAAAGACCACAGGAAATAGGATTAGCTCAATATTAAATTTTATTCATGGTATAAAGATCTTTTTTCTGTTGAATAATAGGAAGAAAATCATTGTTTAATTGGGTACAGGTCGAGAAACGCTGCTGATCTCCGTCCCATATGCAAACCACTGGACTGTACTTATAGGGTTGGCTCAGCTCAAGATCGGTGGTAAGATAAGGTATGAAGATAAACAAATTCCTTTTCTTAGAGTTAATCAGATTTCTCTTGGAAGTGGATGATTTGGTGACTGGTGAGACCGACTTGCACCTGCTCAGCTTCTAGGTTCGAAATGATTAGTTCGTCTAGAAATTTTAGTAATAAACTTCCTTCGAGTTATAAACAAAAACAAAAACCAAAAAAAAAAAAAAAATTTTAACATTGTTAATTTATATGATAATTGAACATGTTAATCTCTTATTAAGTAAATCAAAAGTTAAAGACTCCATGTTTCCTTCGTGTACTGCTGCTGTTTCCAAACAAATTTAGCAAATGCTATACGCCCTCTCACCGTATAAATGTATTTTTTTTTTCTGCTCAATCTTGCTGACCTTATACGTATGCACATATACATACGCAACCCACGCACATTCCACACTTGTATACATATGCATACACTCTTACAAGCTTGTATGCTCCTCCTGGAGATGTGACTAAACATGGCAACACAGTTGGGATAGTAAAGGGAAAATGAGTTGGGAAAATTGGGTGAGGAAGGAGTGCACTAACTTCTGAATTTAATGAGGATCAAGACTTTTGAGTCATCAAACCCCACTAGATTTGTTTGACACAATTTGATGGGTTAAGAAAGGGTCCAAGATTATTCCCTAGTCTTAATATAACATGACAGTATCAAGATCATGGCTAAAGAGTATCGTGTACATGTCAATGAATCCATAGGCTTTCTATTAGAGAAATAACGAAGGAAAAATGAAAAAAAAAAGATAGCCACCAAATACATCATCACCAAATCACTGTTACTTGCTCAACAATGCCCTCAAAAAATATCATGCAACAGCGAGGGATGGCACTGTTTTACTAATTACTTTGTGCTTCCAGCCATCATGCATGGTCCATAGCACAGCAGATCTCAGGAACCCGTGAGGCCATCTCAACAGATTGACTCTGAATCAAGATCAAGCTTCTTTTTTACAATATGGAACATGAACACAAGTTTTTCCTGGGGGGCTCATCCACCTTCTTTTCTGCTAAATAAAAAAATAACGACATTTTTTTACATTTAGCAGATGCAGGAAAGAAAGCATATATAGGAACAAGCATATTTTGACCTCAAATACAAGATAAAACCATCCGTTCCAATTCAAACTCTTACTCTCAGTAGTCGATAAATAAATTATTGCAGCAGAAAAGAAAAACGTGCACAAGATTGGAGTACCTGTTTTCGCTTTTGTTACAGACGGCTGCACAACAACATGCATGGTGATGACCGCTTTTGGAAGATCACCAAAAGGTACTCTACACTGGCCCACAATCTTGTTGTTCTCCAAAATTTTCCCAGCATTTATCAGTTTAATATCATTTGCTCCCTTAGGTGCAATTTTTTTGTCTGAAGACATTTGAAAACAACATAGATCCAACATTAGAAAAGCACAAAGACAACATTTTTTTTATCTGGATCTTTGCTTCCACCATCCTATTACGAAAAGGATTCAGGAATAGAACATCTCAAAGTTTAAACATTTCAGAAATAGGATACTGATACTAATTTATCCATTTTGACACTAATCATCTACCACAACTTCACAGATGAAGTGGAAAGAGAAAATAGAACACAACAATACTTGAAAGGAAATTTGGAACATTACTTGCCCAAACACAAAATTTTGACTACTCATAAGTGAAGACAAGTGAACTAAAAGGACGTAAAAAGCCATCCAGCAATCTCAAGTCTAGGAAATAGTCCAACCCTTTAGCAGAAACCTTGAAATTTCCGCACATTCTTAAGTGACCTATCCTCAAAATCATCCTAGATTATCAAGTCCAAAGGATTTTGGCCAAAAATACGAGGTAAAACCTTTGAAGATGAGTAGTAAAAAGAGAGCAACTACTAATTGATGGTATAAATATCATCAAACACAAGAAAGAAGAACGATAAGATGGGATAAGGAAACAAATAAAACATACATAGTCAGCAATGAGAGCAGATTCTCAAATGAAATAGTAACTATGAAGTAATTTCAGCCCAAGAACTTTGAATGCTGAAAAGAAGGATGATTGAACAAGGCATCCTCCCTACTAGAAGGATAGAATAGAAATTTTAATTATTTACAAAGTTGGTTTAGAAAGCATTACAAAATGAAAAAAATAAGGTCACCTTAGCCATACAATGAAAACTTTTGAATAGTAAAGGCACAAGAAAGAATACTCCAAAAAATACCAAGATAAAAATTTGGACAAAAATACATATGTCAAACCACTTGCTTTATCTCAAAGACGTGTCATCCACATATGTGAATGAACATATATTAAACATCTGGTCATCAACGGTCCAGGCTCCATATGCAACAAAAGGATAAAGAGGACTAATAGCCCAAAACAAGGAACCCAAAACCAACAGGCGATAAGACGGCAGAGAAAATCCAAGAATAGAAATCTTCAATCATGGATAAGCAATCAATACGAGCTTCACACAAAATAAAATTAATCACATCAGAGAGCAAGAATCAACTTATAAGATCTGGAAACAGATGTAGCTGCTGACAACTTGAGAAGTCTCCTATGAGAACACCAGATTCATAGCCGTCTATTTCAAGGCCAGACAACTTGGGGATTTGTACAAACTAATTACCAATTATTATTAAAATTAAAGTCTGCCCTCTGACCAGTGATGCCATCAACCAATATGATTAAACAGGTAACTATTAACAGAGAACCTTGTCTTTGCTGCAAGATGGGAAAGCAACTGCTGTATTAAGTTATACAGAGACGACAGCCTATTATTTCCAAAAAGTGAAGATTTTTATGGCGATACAAGCAGCAAGTAAGTGCATATAAGAACCTTTAAATAATCAAAACTTAAATGCCACATGTTGAAAATAACTTCAAAATAAAATTTTTAAACACCAACTCCTCCCCCCCCCCCCCCTAAACCACATTATTTTGAAGGCATGGAGAGAAAGTAGCGCTTTCATACTAATATCTTAGAAAGGGAATGAAACAAATTCATTCGCCGGGAAAATAAAGAAAAGTAAAATTAGAAACTTCTTAAAAGACTAAAGCATCAATCAGTGAACCCCGAACTAAGAAAATAAATGTAAAGGGAACAAAGAAACCAATTTATGCATCCCTAGGACCAACATGAAAACAAATCATCCTTGATTCATAAGAACTATACACCTTAGCCGAAAACTGAGAACTTAAGTCCTAGAAACTGGCCTTTGAACAAACTTATATTTAGAGTTAACTCTACATTTAGAATGAAAAATGCCATAAAAGCCAAATTCAAATGGAAACAAAGAACGTAAATTTTGATAGAGAAAGCGGAAGCACTGACCCTTAGGCCATTCAGCAACAATTCTTTCCTTGAGCATAGCAACGGTTGAAGCAGGTGAGTATCGAAATGGACCGATATCCGATCCATCGTACAATCGAAACTTAAGTTCTACCAGGTCTTCCTCCGGCATTTGAATTTTCAAACTTGTCAACCAAATTCAAACAAATAAAACCCCTTCCTTCTTAAAAAAAAAAAAAAAGTAAGAATCACTCCTACACCAAAATCCAAACAAACAAAACCCTTTTTTTATAAGCACCAAAAAAAAAAAAGTAAGCAAATTCGACAGAAACTTAAATAAAGAGAACACCCCATTTGGGTTATCTGGAAAATAAAAGAAAAGTATGAGATTCTAAAATCACGCCTCACTCAACCCGAAAACTTGAATTCTTTCTGAATTAAAAAAAAGAGTAAAAAGAGATTCAAAATTAAGAAGATAACTCAAAACAAAAATTAAAATTACAACTACAATAATTTTTTTTAAAATATACCTTTAACAAAAATAGATGAACTGAATCGTCGAGCTCTTTTTCTTTCTTCTTGAATTATATTAGCAGACTTTACAAATTCAAAGATTTCATCAAATCTTCAAAAGAACTCAGATTAGATCCAATCTTCAC
>JAQSVH010000014.1:2390398-2403522 GCA_029448705.1 Adansonia digitata
AATTATATTAGCAGACTTTACAAATTCAAAGATTTCATCAAATCTTCAAAAGAACTCAGATTAGATCCAATCTTCACGCTTTCTACCAGTAATTTTATTGTTATCTTGATTTTGGTGTTTACTATTTTCTTTCAGTCCAAAACGAAGGAGAGATTTGGAGTCGAACGATGTGTTAAGAAAGTAAAATAGGGAGCTTAGGACATTGTAGAAAGAGAAAGTTCCGATTTTCTGTTGAAAATTATGTTTGTTTTACTTATTACGTGGCATACTTTTGTTGGATCATAGGAAAAAAATAAAGCTGAAAAAGATGGTCCAGGGGAGTTGGATGCCTTTCAGTCAGTTTGACCAAAATTTAAGGTTGGTAATTAAACGCGTGTCCATAACGTTAAAAAAGCAGCGAAAGTACTTAAATGTTACGGTGGGCTTTCATAGTCACTTTAGACCAAGTTGCTAAGTACTTTAAAAAATAATAATAATAAAAATAAAGTTACCTCCGGACAAAGTCATTTATATTATATTTGATTTTTTTGTTATATTATAATTTTTTTAAAATATTTTATATTTAATATAAACTTTAAGAAATTAATAATTTATTTTATATAAATTTAAAATGTAAATTAATATTTATTTATAAAATTTTTTTATTGTATTAATATATTAACATTTACGAGTTTAGCATTGCAACTTGTATTCTAACCGAAGTTGGCCTTTAAAATTTCAACAAAGGACATGCAACTGAAGTGGCTCTATGTTTAAAGAGGGTTAAGAAGAAATAAATAGATGTAGATTAGAACAATAGTTAGCATTAATATATGTATGTATATGGGACAAATAGATTAAGTCAAATAGATTAAGCTCAAAGTATGTGATTAGGATTTAGATTAAGATTATGCGATAATGTTATCATGAAAGGTGGCATATTTTTTTCCACCAAGTACTACTCCTTTATGACGGAAAGAATCAAAGACATAACACGCCCAGACACGCCGAAAGAAGAAGCCTTTAGAGCCCACGGGAGGTGCCGCCTCGGCTCAACCTCCACCGACCCCCTCAGAAGTTTCCAAATGTTTTACCAAATGTGGTCAACTCCCAATATCACAGGGCATATACAGGATCTAGGAAACACCTGTACTGTATGCCCTTCTCTCTGTAATCTTCCCAGCCCCACGAAGCAATAAACGTCATCATAATCCCTCCCCAAACACAATTAAACGTGTTCAAAACGAAAAGAGTAGATTTTGTAGGCCTCCCCAGTCTTCCCTACTCATAGACCCAAAGGTCATGTTAAAATACGATCACGACTTGTAAGCCACGGAAAAGGGGGCTCCACGAAATGAAGAGTTTGGGTTCGGGTCCATCCGAATCGTGTTTGAACACGTGTTTTGTTGTTTACAGTTTTTAAGTACGTAAAAGAACCGGGTTATAAGTATTAAGCTCCCCATTTTCATTGCACAGTCAAAAAAAAAAAAAAAGAACCTGTCTTATCTTGTGGGTCCTTACGACTATGACTATGACTTTTAGTAAAGATGTAGAATGTACCTTAGCTTAGCAAGCTTCTACTTGACGGCTGAGCAAGAAACTCAGGCGGAAAATATTACAGCTTTCACGGAAGAGCTCAAAAGTATCATATTTACAAGACAGATGGGCCGAAACTAGTGTTCTGTTCCAAGTCCCAAAAATACAAAAAATACATTGAAAAAAAATGGAAAAGAGCAAAGCTTAGAAGTTAGAAGAGCGACAACTGCAGTGGTATAGCTCTAGAGTACTGGAACACTCAAAACTCTGGAACGATCAGATGAAGTATTGGAGGAGCTATAGTGGAGCACTGAAGCTCTAGAAACTCAAGTATTGGAACAATGAAGCGTTAGAGTGTTGAAACCCTCTTGTTAATGAGCATTGTCGTCAGAAAAGTTGTGATCAAAGCGCACACACAAGCAAAAAGAACAGAAAAAAAGTCACCAACTGGGCTCTGGGCTTAAGCAAATTGCCAAGATCTTACCTATCTCTGAGATGAAAAGAAGACATCCATTTTTAGAGAGACCTGCATTAGGCCTCTTCCATGTGCGTTGTGGCATTGCACATATCTGCCTTTTTACTGATCCCAACCCTTTCATAGAATCATCAAGTAGTGAGATGTTGAGAACCATAAAGCCTTTTCTTCAGGAAAAAAAAATCAATAAAAATAAAACCTTAAATGTTTCCAAATTGAATATTACTATACATGAGAACAACTTCAACATTACAATTATATTATAAATTAAAATTTTTAATTATGCATCGCTTGGAAGTAATGACAATAATCATTTTCTTGATTTCTTCGTTTTTTTTTTGAGGGGCTGGGGGATCGCAAATCTCAATGGAAAATAAGAATAATTTGAATTGAAACTACTACTGATAATTTTAAATTTAGAACAATGAGATATCTCGCATGACCTTGTAAATTTATAAAAGAGAAAAGTCTTTTTCTATGCTAAATGCTACAAATCTGGCTTCATTTGAATTTGAAGTCTTCTAAGTACCAAACCTTAATATTTATTAAAGCCAGAGAGCTCCAGTTTGTTTCAGAAGACGAACGAGAGTGCCATTGATATGAGAAGCCATGACACTATCCATTGCACCCACAAGTTTTCCACCAAAGAACACAACAGGAATAGCAGGAAGAGGAGGAGAAGCAGAAGATGTTCCAAGTAGTCTCATCAAAGCCTTCTCCACATCTTTCCCTCTAGGATCTTCATCAAGTTCATACACAGTTGTGTTCACTCCCATGCCACAAAAGAGCCTCTTAATGGCATGGCACATGCAGCAACTGCTATTACTAAAGACAACCACCGCATTGTCCGAAGCCAACCTCTCTATCCTCTCCAATGGGTCCCCAACCCCAACACTGGTCCCCCTGGTGGTTGGCATGTAAGATCCCCATGAACCTGTCTGGCAATGCATTTTCAAAAGTAAAGCCTATTCTTTTTTCACAAAGAAATTAATAAAGAAAACGATTAGGGATTTGGGTTAGGTGAAACGAGTGAGAGATATATTTGAGCTAATTGCCGGTGACCGGTGAGGAATGATGGGATGGGAGAGAGTGTTTTTTTTGGTATTAATTTATAGCGAAAGAGGACTTCATTTAGTTAGGGAAGAGAATCCAATCCAAAACATGGACAAGTTTTTTAGGAGAATTATGTTTTATTGTCATTTTTAATGTGAACTATGTATAAATTGGTGAAGTACGTAGTACATTCAAAGTCGTAAGTAATTCCATGAATAAAATAGAATAAAGTTGGTCTCTTCTATTCTATTCACTCTTGCAATCGTCACTCCCCAGCGCAAAAACGTGTCACGATAAAAAATTAATTCTAATTAATAAAGGACTAATTAAGGTTATGTAGAAATTAATTAAGAGAATGTTGGTCAACAGTAATTCTATTAATAGACACCTGTGTTAGTGTGTCCGCGTTCTCGGCTCTAACTAGCGACTATCATATCATAATATTAAACACTTAATTCCTTTATTTGACGTCTTATTTATGCTCATTTTACATTAACTCGTCTCTTTTATTGAAGATGATGACGTACATTAATGTGCATACATATTCTCAAGCTCAAGATCTCTAATTCTATACATGCTTTCAGTTTTATCTTGCATGGATTTGCGGGGTTAACTCTTTCATTTTTCTTTTCTTTACACATAAAAATCTTAGAAAAACAATTTTTTTTTTAAAAAAAGAAAACATGTGGGGCTCATATAATTAATTATAATATATATTATATGTTTAGCTTTAGCATCTTGGAAGATAGATAGCTTCAACTAAGGCAGAATTTGATCTTTATTCATTTTAGACTAATTCCCTGTTCACCTTGGACTAGGAGCGATGCACATGCCTCAAATTATATCTAGAATATAGCTAACTTCCTTTTCTTTATCTTTTCCTAGAAAAAGGCTAGTGATTCGTAAAGCTTAACTTATACACATATATGTATATTATATTTATCTATCCTTTTCAAGAAAAGCTTTCAATATATATATTCACTTTCAAGCTATCCAAATTAATTAAAAAAAACAGTCTTAATTTCAACATAAAATTTTCAAATCATCTCTCTTTGTCGATAGATTTTTATATATGAATAATATATATACACACACACAATTTGGGTTGGTTATATGACAAGTGAGCACATGCAATGTTGCTTGCATTGATCACAGCATACATGCCTTGGGGCATATATGCAGCTAGCGTTGTCCAATACTTATGCAACGGTGCCCATCTTTTTCTTTTTCTCTTTTACTCACGATTGATTATCAAGGTAAAATAAGAATGGGGAAAGAGTCAAAGTAGTGGAAAAAAAAGTTTAAAACAAATGCACATATAGTTTTTAGGTTAAAATTAATGAGGTGAATTGTACCATCCGTACATGCTTTTTTTTAAATAAAAAAAAAGAAGCTTACTGGTTTTGGTATTTTGGGTACGGAGGCCTTTGGAGGCAATGGCTTTTTGCTTTTGCAAGGATGAGAAAAAGGAAAGGTGATCAATATGGCAAGAATGCAAGGCTTAGCTTAGGCAAGGGATATATATATATATACACATATATATGTATGTATGTTATAATATGTGTTATGGGTGAAGAAAAAGAAGACGACATTATTCGATTGTGCTTGTCGGAGTGACCACCACAGTGCATACTTTTCACATCACACACACTTACAATTTTTTTTTCCTTCCTTTAAAAGGGTTTATTTTGTTACTTGTCTTTCTGGATTCTCGTTTCTTGCTTGGACGAAAATGGGAGTGTGTGTGTGTGTGTGTGTGTGTGTATTAAGAAATAAGGCAAATTAGGCATCAACAGTAACTAATGCTTTTAGCAATAGAAAGAAAAAATTATCCATTAACAAAGAAATATGTTTTGACAATTAATAAAGAAAATATACCGCAATCAATATTTATCTCAACCTGTTAATGTATTATTATGGTTAACCATAGTTGTTAAAATATTAGTATAATATTAAAGACTATGATATCAAACATTAGTATAATATTAAAGATTATAATAATAATTATGATATCATAATCATGTCATAAATCATTAGTGTAATCTCTAATATAACGCTAACATTAAATAGAGTTTGACCATAATAATACGTGAAACCAATTCATATATATATATATATATTTTATCTTGTTATGTTTAATTTTTCTTTCTCCTTCTGAACCGCATGTGACAGTCTTGTCTTGTTGCTAGATTCGAAAATTGTCGAATCAAATACAGTATAGTGAGTCTTCACCGCTTGGGGGCTTTTTTTCTCCTCTCTTTGAATTTTCCTCCACAGTATACAAATTTTGATAAACCTGTAAATCTATCTGTTCACAACCACAGTTTCACTACTCGTACTGAATATTTTTGTTATTTAAAAAAAAAAAAACAAATTATTTCGGATAGTACTAGTATGAAATGAAAGAGATGATTCAGCTTGTTTTGAGAAGGATGACTTTGAAGTAGCAAGGTGAACGCGGTCCATGGTCACAGACTTTGCAGTTGTTGGGTAGTGCACATTCACATACAATGATTATATAACGTTTATATTTGCAATTACATTGCATGTACTATAAATAATTATAAAGGCTTAAAAAGATTGAAAGATATAAATGCCATAACATTAATTCAAGTAGCTGGCTGTTACCCGCGTGACTGAGTGTAGGTAGTACCGAAGAGAAAATCCTAGTCTGCTTTTAGACATCAAAATGGTCAGACGTAAGCAGGGCATAGAGATGATGATGATATGATGATGGGGGAGATGAAATATAACCGTTTGATGATGAGACTTTATGTACAATTATTAAAAGAATCGGAACAAGAATGTACAATTAGCTGCTGCTGCTGCTACATCTAGCATATAGCAGAAGCTGTGCTAATGAAAAGCAATATGTGGAGCGTGATGGCATTGCCGGCTTTATTTATTTATTTATTTATTTTCGTGTTAAATTCAACTGATGATTCCTACGTACTTTATTAGTTTATTACTTTCTCTCTCCCCAAGCCTCTTTTTTTTTTTTTTTCTTTTGACTTGAGTCGCTAAAGCAACACGAAATAACTCCTTTTTCTCAGCTTTTGTTCCTCATTTTTGCTCGAGTCTCAAGTTCAACCGACAGCACTACGCTCTTTCTGCTTTCATTGTTTGTTTCCATAAATCCATCGTCACCCGCGATCTTTGTTTGCTATTGTTATTGTTGCCATAACCAGAGACACATTTGACTTCTATATTTTACGTCGACATCGTTTCCACATTCAAATAAGCACTCTCTTTTTACAAAGAAATTTTAGTGCACGTAGTGATTTAAAAGTAAGTTATTGTTTTTCAAGAAATTTGAAACCACAATATAGATTTTAGCAAATAAATATATAATATTTTGTAACAAAAGCAACCATATTGGTTTGAATGAATCATGTAACCAATCAAGCTAACTAAAATCTTCCTATCCATTTAAACAATGCGATTAATGGTTTCAAGTATCGACGACTCAAACACGATGTCAAAATACAAGTTACAGAACATTCACAACGTGCGCATGATGTTATGCTACGCGGTACCCAAACAAAGATAACTGTGGTGCTGAGAGGAATGGAATCTGAACAAGAACGTCTTATGTTATCTGACAAAAATATTTCAGTTTAAAGCATCCTGACTGAAAGTTCTATTCCCGAGAAATAGGAGCTGTCGGCATGGATGACGGCTGGTTATAAAAACCTTCAGAACTTTGGAAACTGTGGTAGGAATTAGTTAATGCGGTGGTAAACGGGAAGGTGCCTGTCATTGCAGCCCCAACCACACGATAACCAGGCAAGGAAGGCTGCTGTGATGGTGACATGCTGTAGCTATATGGCACACCATTAGTTGCTCCAGAAGGCACAGCATATGGCAGCACTGGCGGCAGTGGTGGCAAAGGTGGAGGGGACGATGATGGAGGAGGTGGCACTTCATTTGGAATTAATTGCTGGGTGGTGGCCACAACACTGTGTTGCTGAGATTCGGGATGCAGGAATGGTGGAACTGAAGTTTGTTGGGGATTCTGAGAATGTATGTGAGGCTGGTCATTCTCAAGCTTAGGCCTCTTCTCAGAAGGGTAATCACGAGAAGTTTCCTTTTTAGGATTGCCAATGACACCCTCAGAAGCAAGGGAGGAGAGGACATAAGAAAGCATCTGGGCTGAGGATGTTGATGCAGTTAGCTTTGCTGCCACTGCAGCAGCTGCAGATTTCCTAGGATCTTCCTCAAAGTGGCCAGAATTGTTAGGAAAAGACACTTGCTGGACATACATCACAGGAGCTGATTGCTCTGTAGCTGCTGGAATAAAACTTTGAGGCGCAGTGGATGCGTGAGATTCCTTTGAACTTTGCTCAGAGACTAACTGGGGATTGTCACAATTTAATAACTGTCTGCATATACTACCAGCCTGTTCTGATCGGGACTGTGCAGCCTGTAAAACAATATGAAAATGGTCAGATTGCATGCATGTACAGAAGTTACTATAATGTTAACTGTATTTAAGCTGACATATAGAAGTGAATAGCTCATAATTTCAACAAGTATACTTAAAAGATCAGGTTAGTACAGTCTCAAACCTGAAGCAGAGAACGAACTTGCTCCAGCTTGAATTCCTGATAGCAAAAGTAAATCAGCTTGATATTAAAACTACCACAAACAACGTTTCTGTAAAGGGATTAGTGTAAATAACCTGCTCTTGAAGAGCCTCTCTCAAAAGTGAGACAAGACTAACTCTTGATGATGCAACAGCTGTTAGCTGCTCGATACAGTCACTCAATACAGCATGCCGAGCCTGCACCTCCTCCACTAGCGCAGATCCATGGAGCTCCCCTGTTCAAAGAAATTTGACATTTTAGAAAAAGGTTTCCTAATATGTAATCAAAGTCCCCATGGTAAGTAATAATTGTTCAAATGAGAAATATTTAGTCTCAAGATGTTAAGAATGTTGATCAAACAACAGTTTTTTTTATTTTTCCCTCACAGAAAGAAAAAGCTGAAATAAGAATCACGAACTCTAACTGAAGGTCACTAGCTTCTAATGAAGCAACCTAAGGTATAACTCCCGTAAGCTAACATGATGAGAAATGCAGGTCATACCTGAATCGACATCAGTACTAATTTCCTTATCTACTTTCTCAATAAAACTAATAGCATTCCTACATTTGCTGAATATAACATCTTCATCCATCTGACTACCATAAACAACTTGATAGCCTGAAACTATTTTGTCCACTGTATTTCCAACAGGCTCCTTCTGCTGGGATGAACAAAAAGAAGAAATGACATTAGTCCATGACACAAACATATAAATACTGCGAACAACAGAAAAATGCAGTCAGCATGGAAAGACCTACCAGCTTGAGGCTTATATGCCTGCCATTTCTATTGTTACTTTCTGATTGTCTGCCAAAAAGCTCTTCCTTAAGAATTTGTCCCCGAGAACCAAATACTTTTCTCTCTTCCCATATACTGATCTGCATTTCAAACGGTAAAAAGAAAGAGATATGTCATGCTAATTTTGCAAGCGGCTATTCTGAAACAGTATAACAGTACAAATTTAAAGCAAACATGTTCTGAAAGAAAAGAATGTAACAACCAACCACAATGTAGGAATAAGGTGAAAATAGAATAACAGGCATTGTCCAATGAATGTGCCATTAACAGCAATTCAATTGTCACAAACAGGACACGCTGACCAAGATAAACACCCAGCCAGTGAACTAGACCTGAAAAAATAGATGCAATAAGACAACAGTTCAACTGCAGGACCTTGATTATTTAACTCAACCATCAGAAAAGTAAAAGTGCTTTAAACGAATCCAAATCAGTGAACAGGAATACAGGTGATGTCTGAAACTTAACCTATGTATAGCCATAGACAAATTTATTCGAACAATAAGTACAAAATAAGTGATGTCCACATGAAATGAAACAAGCAACAGAAGCATATATCATCATGTTATCACTATCAACTTAGCATCATCAAATCAACTTAGCTGTCTAGATAAAAATATCACATTCCTACGGAACCTAAATGCAACCACTCAGGTCTTCCATTTAAAAAGAAAGCTAAGCTCTTTATTACTGTTACTTTAGGTCATGAAGAGTGGCCGTGAGACACATTCAACCCTTCACAAAGATTTCAATTGAGAGCAAAAGATAACAAGACCCATGTGAAAGTTAAGATGAATATACCAGACGCAGTGCCGCATTCCTTCCAAACTCATCCCCACTTTCAATCACATCACGAAGAGCATCAGGAAGAACCTTCCAAAATTCACCAACAAATTCTGAACCCTTACGCCTACTATTCTGCAAAATATCATTGGCAAGATAAAGAAGGGCCAATCTCTGCTCACGTGGGGAGCAATGAAATTGTCTGTCCCAAGTTTCAACAACTTGTTTTGCCTTATTCATATGGAAAATACACCAATGTGATAAAGCTTACCAAGTTAAGGATGCAAAAATAAACTTTAAAAGTTCATTTGCAGTAACTTACAAGGCAACTAGATAGCAATATCAAACAGGCATTAGCAGTAAATTATGTCTAAGAAGCAATAAAATAAGTTTAAGCTCAATTAATAAAAATGACAATGTAAGAAAAGACCTGAACCTGCAATGAAAGCCAAACCGGCCAAAAAAGAACTGTCACAAATAGGCAATGAAGCACATAATCCGCAAGTATTTTTGGAAAGGATACTCTCTATGCTTGCTTGCGAGTTATTAAGCTTGGCTAGCTTTTCTACCAGGATTTGTGGATTAAATGAACCGCCCATTGTTGCTATTGATGTCGGAGCAACAATAACAAACAAGGCAGACCTTCAAAATGCAAACTGCAGAAAGGAGCTGCTGTAAGAAATAGGACAACAATTGTTTGCATTTAGCTGGATAAAGTATAAAATATAATTAAATTGCAAATTTCATACATATTCTTTGAAAGTATCCTCCTAGAAGAGTGCAGCTTCTATAGCTATAACCTTAGTTAATGTTCCCTAACTAAATAGGTCATGATTCCTGAAACTATTCAAAACTTCCTCCTCTTTTTCCTATTTTCAAAGGAAATTATTCAAAATTTATCTTTTTACTGCTTATCAAAATATGGTATTCTTGTTTCTCCTCTTTTTTTTATCAGATGACACCCCCATAGTCAGGGAATATTAAGGAATAATGGTAAACGAAAAAAAATTCCCCATCACAAAATCTGACTGCAACAACAACAAAAAACAAAAAACAAGAAACAAAAAAAGAAAAGAGAGAGAGAGAGAGAGAGAGAGAGAGAGAATTGTTGCATAGAGATGGCAGTTAGTTACCGTTACTCTATCAGTAGCTAAGCTGACCAGTTAGTTATTTGGTTACAAGATTAGTTGTTCTATTATTCAGCCAGTTGATTGAGTTGTATTGTACAACAGGGAAACTGATTTCCAGAGAAGATTATGCAATGAAAATCAAATCTCTTCTAACTCTTTCCTTTCTATCTTCTTCCCTCTTCTCGATTAATCTGTCTATTCTCGAGAGCTGTTCTTAGTTCCAGCTTTCAGTTGAGTTTATCTTGTTCTTGGCACAAGTATCAGAAAGAAAGAAAAATGTCAATGTGAACCTCCTATTTGAAAAAACAAAATTGGGAATTGAAACTAAACTCCTTAAGCGACAAGATAAACCACTTTAAACAAGCATTGTCTAAATTAAAGAGCAGGAAAAATAATGCAAACGAACTTAAAGCAAGAACTAATTATCTAAAGAAATTAAAACATAAAATCAATAGCGGTTAACAGAAAGGGCAAAACTTTGAGGCGGCGGAAATAATAATTAAATAAAGACAAGCCCAGAAAAATAGATAATGGGAGGCGGAGAGAGAGAGAGAGAACCTGTTAAAGGCAAATGCGAGTGACGCAGGGGCAGGCGAGAATCAAACAAGTTGGTCGATTTCTGTCGTCATGGAGAGTGAATGAGGTAAACCTCTTTTATACGAGGATTAGGGTTTTGTTTGAAAGTAGGGTTCTCAGTTTGTTTTGCAGAAGGTTTGGTGACGTTAACTGTCGGAGGGAATTGGAGGTTTTGGCGGAACCGTACGCGTAAGAAAATGCAAACTCTGCATCTGCTTTGGCCTTTGAGGGGAGATGACAAGTGCAGAAAAGAGGGTTAAAGCCTCAGAGCGTGGTGGGGGGGGGGGACTTTGGAGTTTGAACTTCAGATTTAATGGTACTACGCTGTATTAAAATGTGTAGGATTTTTTGGAATCCCCAAATTACCCTTACATTGTGGTATTGGTTTATATATATATATATGTATATAAAAGTATCATTTTATTTATCCAATCTGTTACAACAAAATTGTAATTAACAAATTAGCTAATTATTATAAACTAGAAAAAGAATTGTAATTAATAACTTGAATCTAATCTCTTCTTTAATGTCTGCAAAAACTTTAGTAGTAGTCTTTTGCTCACCACCATGCAATCTTCCATTTCTTTCTTTTCAAACGTGAGAGAAAATCACATTTCACCCCAACTTCAGTATAGTAGTGAGGAGAGAAATTCCTTTGAGACCTTGAATTGCCTATTCAAGAACTTCTTGCGTATATGGAGTTGGCAAAGCTAATTGACCTGCAACCATAAAACTTTTGAGAAACTACATTCAAAGAACAGATGGTCTTGGGTCTCCTTGAGTTACAAAGAGTGCAAGTTGTGCTCACTTCAATTTCCTAGCATTGAAGTCGATCATGGTTGGCAGCCTGTCCATAATGGCCATCCATGAGAAAAGCGAATGTTTAGGAACGTGAAGGGGATACCATAAAAGCCTATCCCATCTTACTTTCATCTTATCAGGCTAAATATCTTGCCGAACCTTGGCAGAAAAATAGGAACTACTAGGGAATTTCCAGACCCATCACTATTCTGTTCACATAAGAATTAACTTGCCAATTGCCTCAGTTTAAGTAGTTTCCTCTAACTGCAACTAGATCCTTGAGAAGGTGCAACCAACCAAAATGAATTTCCCTTCAACACATAAGTCTGAACCCAGGCAATCCATAGCAAGCCCACTCTGAAAATTAAAGACCAAATATGCTGTAACATGCAAACAAGATTCTAAACAACGAGATTCTTTAGTCCCAAACCTCCTTCTGATTTGGGATGACACACATCATGCCAATTCACCTTGGCTCATCTAGCTAAAGAGTCTTTACCTATCTAGAGAAATCTAATGAGAAGTTGATTAAGCCTGTTGAGAATGCTCTTGGGTAAAACAAAATGCCGAGCCCAGAAAATGAATATTACAAAAAAAAACAGATTGAATAAGTTGAACCCTGATAGCATAAGAAAGAAGTTTGGCGGACCAACATTCAATGCGTGCAATCACCTTTTCAATTAAAGGTGCACAGTCCCTCGCAGTAAGTTTTCGAGTAATCAAAGGGACTCCTAGATAACTTACCGGAAACGTCCCTATTTTGAAACCAGTAGCTTGGGAAATTAGCTGCATTTCCCCGTTGCTTATACCAGTGGAAAATATTTCGCTTTTAAAGTGGATTTACAAAAAGCGTTTGATTCTCTGAGCTGAGACTTTATTACTAAAGTGCTTTGTGCGTTGGGATTTCCATGAACTTTTATCCGGTGGATTAGTTGCTGTCTAACCACTTCTAGATTTTCTTTATCGATAAAAGGAGGCCTTGTAGGATTTTTTCTTGGAGCTCGAGGTGTCCGTCAAGGAGATGCTATTTCCCCTTATATTTTTGTTCTCTCCATGAATGTGCTGTCCATGTTATTAGACACCGCAGTCTCATCAATTGTTTTTGCATTCCATCCTAAATGCAGAAAACTTGGTCTCACACATTTATGTTTCACAGATGATTTGCTCATCTTCACCAAAGGGAATTTAGAGTTCATTTCCAAGGTGCAAACTGTGTTACAAGTCTTTTACTCTATGTCAGGATTGCAACGTAATTGTGTCAAAAGAGAACGATTTTTTTAAGTAAAAATCTTCCTAATAATGGTGGTTGGAGTTCTTAGAACTATTAAGTTAATTTAATTAGTTAAACTGTTTATATATGAGCCACTTACGTTCCCAAAAAAAAAAAATTGCAATATCATTGTGTG
>JAQSVH010000014.1:2403622-2417678 GCA_029448705.1 Adansonia digitata
TTAATTTAATTAGTTAAACTGTTTATATATGAGCCACTTACGTTCCCAAAAAAAAAAAATTGCAATATCATTGTGTGCATGTGTGCATATATATATATATATATATATGTGTGTGCGTATATATGCGATCATGGATGCAAGCTTATTGACTCTTATTATAATAAGGATGATGATCTTCTACAGTGATCATCATTTAATGGCTAAGATGATATATATATATATTTATATTTGGTCGATCTTTAATTTGAATAGCTAAACTTTCTATCGTCGTCAACTCCTAACCTTGACGAAGAAACAGAAAAAAGAAAGGAGCAAAAATAATAAAATTTGTATTTAATGCATTATTATTTATATTATACAATAACACTTTATTAATAAGTAAATATAAAATTTTAAAACTCTTTAAAAATAAATGTAGATAAATCATATTTTTTTAACAGGTGATATCATAAAATTTATTGTTAGGATATAAATCCAAATAATAAAAGGCAAAAAATATAATTTTGAAGCTATGGAAATGAGATTCTGCGTTGGCCAATCACTCACAAAATCACAAAAGGTTAAGGTTACAGTCAGAATCATGTTCTTCATACAATCACTCACCAAATCATAAACGTTATGGTCACAATCAAAATCATGTTCTTCATACAATACTTAAAGAAAAGAAAAATGCTAGAACATACCAAAAATAGATTACAAGAATTAAATTGGAAAGGTCCACGCCTTGGAATTAGATACAGCTAGCAGCTTCGTTGATTTTGGAAGAACAGAGCAATATATTTCTGTACTTTCTAATCGAAGTGCATGTTTCTTTAACGCCACATCTAATTGAAACGAGTAAAGCAGCTTTGCTCTCTAAAGAAAAAAAAACTACCAAAAATCCTCACCATCTTAATATTCTTTTTCTTCATACAAAAACGATGGATTTTCTTTACTTTTCATTCCCTTAATTATGTTTTCTTCCTTGCCATGGAAGCAGTGTTTCCATCAAACAATTCATCAATGTAAGTCTCTATATCTTCGGGCTGGAACTTTATGTACTTCTCTGTTTGTCTTCCAGGATCCAAGTATCCAGAGAACCTTCCCAAGAATGATCTATAGGCTGGTGTCACAATTGCCGATATGGAAACCCTTAGCTCTGATTGCAGTTGCTTATCATTTACCACCCACGAGCTTTGAGTCTTATGAATTTCTTCAAACATGGCATTAAAGCTCTTGAACCTCTCTTTCAGTACCGGTTTCACCACCTTCCCGTTCACACTCAGTCCCTCAATGTTTAAACAACCTAAAAGCTTCATCCAAGTCTCTCTCTTGTAACTCTGATGGTAGTTCCTAAGATCAGATGACCTCTTCCGGCACCAGCTATCCCTCATCGCTTGATGGATCTCGGCTGACCCTTTGATCTTCTGCAGCATGTAACGTCCATTGTTCATCATGAAAATGCAGCTCAAGGCAACGTCTTTGTAAAGCTTGGACTTTGTCTCTAGAACGGAATCCAACAAGTCCAAGATCCTCATCAACTGCCCCAAAAATGGGGAGTGATTTTCCTCATCACTGTTATATTTTTGTGACTCACCTTTGTAATCCCGGGGCCTGCTCGTTGAATCAGCTCTTTCGATCTTGGAATGCTCCTTGAAAACTTGCTCCAAGGTCTCCTTATACTCATCACAGGCATATTTGAGATAATTCATTGTGTAGCGAGTCAAAGGATGAACGGCCCCGCCAGGAACTGGGGTTTTCCCTGCATCAGACTTGATTGAATTCTCGAGATCACAAAAAATGCAAATGGCGGTCTCGCCAAGCCTGCAACGAGTCGTGGTTGTTTCGGTCCTGAGTTCTTTGGCGCATTCTTCAGGAAATACACCATCAATAGCGGAAATATTATCACGCAAGGTCTCGTACATGTCGAGAAATTTGAAGAGTTTCTCTGTAGAACGCTTGCTAATGGTGACAGCTTCAGCGAAATTGAGAAGTTGAATAAACACGCCACGCGTAAGATTGCTGAAGATGCCGTCAGATAAGGAAGAATAATCGGAGAAGATTGTTTCAGAGAGCTTGCGCTCGCCAGAGAAGTACACATTGGCACATTGTTTGAACGCCTTGATCCACGGAGGGATATCTCTTTCCAATGCTTCCCATTGCATCTTTTGAGCCTCATCAATGCTAATCTTCTCGAATCCTAGCTTGTTCAAGGTCTCTGCAATTACATTCCTCCTGGTGACAAAGTAAACCTCACAGCATTCGGATTCATATCCTCCTGAGATCATCTCCTTGGCAATTTTATTCAAGCTGGCCAAAACTTCCTGAGAATACCCTGGAAAGTTGGATTCCTCATTTGATTCAGCCGATTGATCTTGACCGGCTTGATCTGCAACCTCCTGTTGCTGGTCACGTTCCATGATTCTTGAGTCTTCCAGGAGAGACCTGAATTCATCTTCCAAATAAAACATAGCTCGCTGTTGAATCCTACCAATGCGGTTGATCAAAGGACCCTGGTTGGAGTCCGATCTAAATGCTGCAGATAGATTTTTATATAGTTTTGATATCTGGTCCACAACTTTAAGAAACGGGGCATCATCCTGAAGAAGCTGACACCCCTTCTCTTTTGTTTCATGCGATTCATGCTTAGATATTTTCTCGACGACAAGATCTAAATACTTGTCAATAAACTCTGGAATATATAAAGCTGTCCCAACCTCCGGCTCCTCCTCCTCCTCCTTTGGGGTGGAAAGATTTGACAATAAACGTTCAATATCTTCCGAGGCTTTTTCTAAGGTATATTCGATTTCAGGTGGAGGAGTAGGTTCTCCTTCTTTTTCTTCCTGTTCAGGCTTTTCGATCTCGATCTCTTCAATTTGAGTTTGTTCGGTCTTCATTTCCTCTGGTTTCTCCGTCTCTACCTTGGTTATCTCAGCTGCAGCTGAGTTATTTTCGTTGTTAGGACACTTTGGTGACTCCATCACCGGCAATGCATTGTCGGTGCTGGAGGAGTTCTCGTTATCATCTCCTTGGTTACAACTTGAAGAATTTTCTGGCTCCATGGCTAAACTTTTAGAAAAGAATAAAAAAAAAAAAAAAGAGAAAATGTTATAGGAAAGGAAAAAATATTGAAGGTTTGAAGAAAACTTGATAGAGAAAGATGCGAAGAGGGAGGAGAATTAGTCGTGTTCTTTTTGAGTTTTTTTGTTTTTGTTTTTTGTTTTTTGTTTTTTTATCTGAACCGAAATTGAAATGGTCGTGGGTGGAAGGAATGTAGGGACAGGAAATTCTTGTGGGGTTTGATTGGGAGAAAGTTGGCTTGGTTTGGATTGGATTGGTGGTTTTATAATCTGTTTTTAGGAGGATTGACCCACGACCATATGTGTGTGTGTGTACATATATATATATTCTCATCTGTTTGGCGCCATTTTTATGCTTCCCACGGTCTCTTTTCCCCTGCTTCAGCGCTTCTTTGATAATAAAATGGTTTCTGAGTGGCTCTATTGAGGCATTTTTTTTTCCTGAAAGGAAGACATGTTGTTGATTGGATTATGAACCATACTGAACTACTACTACTATATATATAGATATATATATATATATTATCATATGGAAAATTATAAAAATACGTTGAGAAATCATAGAATTCAACGAGAGTGTATCTTTATGATATGGTAGCCACGTTTTATCAGATGATTATTTATGTAAATAATTGGCTAATGTGGCTTGAGTTTAACTTTCATTTGATTTAATGGTAATGAGTCACTTAGAAACAAAGCAAGAGTTAGAAGTTGATGGAGTTTTGAAGTAATTCACAAATTAATTAACTACTTATTAATATTGTTAAGGTTTGAACTTGATTAACAAACAAAGAGCTGGAGCCGCGGACACGACACGACACGAGTGATGATAGCAACAGATGGAAGGACTGTGCTGCTGAGGCTTATAATCAGCTACATCAGACAGAGCTGGATGGCTTGGACTTGGGAGGCGCTCCTCTGTCTCTGTCTGTAGTGTCCAAGATGCATGATGAATGATTGATTGATGAATGTATAATATATATGATGGTAAATATAGTTGTTAAGGTTTGTTGTTCCACTTCTTGTCTTGTGACTCTGTCTGAGGGTGAAGCAAAGCGTTTTTGGCATGGATAAAGATACGATTAATTAATAAGATAGATATATGAATTATCCAAAATTAAAAAAAAAAAAAGAAAAAGATAGACATATGAGCTATAAATCTCATTCTGGTGTCAATCTCAATCTTTAGAAACAACATTAAATTATTTCAGATATCACCCAACAATAAACAGGGACGTGGAGCTAAGCTGATTTACATATAATAGCTACTGTTATCTTCAGACATACGAACTCGAACAACAAGAAGTCAGCCTGCACTGCACAGCACTCCAGCGGTAGCATTTTTCTTCTTTTCTATGTAGATATGTATATGTATATAATATTAGAACGTCGTACATATCTAATCTAAAAGATTATAAGCAGTTAAATTTCATTATTTATTTTTTTCCTTTTCAGAAATGAAATAAATTAAAATTAAAATTAAAATTAAAAAAAAAATGGTAAACGTAGCCACATGAGATGACATGTCAGCTCACATGGCCACCGCTCCGTTTCTTTTTCTCGGCCAGCGCTCCACCTTAGATAACTCAACTTTTTTTAATTTTTTTTTTTATTTAAAAAAAAAGTTGGTCAGTGGCCACCGACGCAATCTCGAAATCAGACTACAAATCCTAATTTTAAAAATAAATACAAAAACAAAAAACACAGGAAATCCAAACAAAGCTTCACTCCACACCTGAAAACTCTCGAGAAAAACAAATCAAAATTCCAAGAGAGAGAAAGAGAGGGTAAAACCGAAAAAAAAAATGATGAGATATGGCGGTTCAAGGAGGAAGCGGGCTTTGGTACGGTGGTTTCTGATTCTCTGCGCAGCTTTTACTTTCATAAGCTGGCTGATGCTGCTGACGCTAAGATCCTTCGATGCACCGCCGACGACGACAACTGCGAATGGGGCGATGCAGGATTTGCCTGCCCAGCTGGAGCTCCGGGAGCTTAAAAGAGATGACATTTTGTCTTCGGCGAAGGCTCCAAAAATAGCTCCCTCGAAGAGCTGTGCCACGGTGGAGGAAATGGGGAAGGTTTTCAAAGGGAGTATCTTGAAGGAGAGTCTTAGAGTTCGAAGGATTATTCAACGTCACTTTTCTATCAATGGTAATCAATTTCCTTGATCTTATAATTTATGGTTAAAATTGACGAAAATCAAAGTTCATTTGTTTATGTTATAATTTGTCGCCCCATCGAATCTGTACATTAGACTCTTAAGAATTTTAGTTCCCATTTTCATGAATTTTGATTAGGAAAAAATTTTTTTTATATAATTATATTTTCCTTTTGAAAGAAGGTGTCTTTTGGGCCCGTTTTGACAGAATTGTGAAGAAACTTACATGTAAAGGTTCTTAATTTCAGGCGCACCAAGAATTCGTGAACTTCCTCCAGAGCAGTTTTGTACACATGGGTTTGTGATAGGGAAAGCATCCGAAGCCGGTTTTGGAAATGAAATGTATAAGTTATTAACTGCTGCAGCATTAAGCGTTATGTTGAATCGGTCGCTGATCATTGGGCAAACCAGGCATATTGGTTCTTTCTCAATCCTTTCTGTTTTGTGTCTAAATTTTCTTATTTGTCTAACAATTTACTTGGTTAGCGGGAACATTTTTTTAGGGCTATCCTCATGTAAAATTCATACTGCATAAATGGTTTAGAAAATTAGAAGGCTAAATGTCTAAAAAGGGACTCCATTTTACATGCATTTTCCCCGGGATGTACTAACTAGGAAAGCATGGCATTGTCTTAGAAAACGCCTTGATGATTTTGTATGTCATTGCAGTTATGTTCATGCTTTTCCTGTGTTCATTGATAGTTTCACTTTTCTTTGTCCAGGGGTAAATACCCTTTTGGGGATTACATTTTGTATTCCAATCTCACCTTTACATTGAGAGAAGTTAAGCATCTATGGAGACAAAATGGCTGTGTAAAAAACTATGGAAGGCATCTGGTTATGAGGACTGATGATTTTGAGAAGCCAGCAAAAACAAATGCCCTCTGTGACAATTGGAGGAAGTGGCGCCAACCTATCATATGGTAGAGTATGAATGCTGTTGATATAACTTGTCCTAGTATTTTTGTAGTTATTGATGCTTCATTACCAGCTACAATACTTCAGGTATCAAGGCACCACAGACGCGGTAGCTGCTCAGTTTTTCTTGAAGAACATACATCCTGATATGAGGAATGCTGCTTCTGAGTTGTTTGGAAAGCCAGAATCTCTTCATTCACGCCCTAATGTATTTGGGGAACTAATGAGAATTCTCATTTCTCCTTCAAGAGATGTTGAGGAAGCAGTAAATTGGGTTATTGGTGGTAGTAGGGACCCTGATATTACATTACACATGCGGATGCTTATGAATAGGTATTGGAGAAAAAAAATTCCAGTATCTATCTATCCGGTGGCTGGCATCTTTTGCAGTGTAATTAAATTAAAAATATTTAAAACCACCTAAATTCTAAAAATTGAAAATCCTTACGCAAATTATAATATCTAAATTTCATGTTCTTTAAAAACACACTTGACATTTTTGAAAAGATAATTAATAATTACCTGGCGGGTATCTAATTTATTACTGATGCTGGTTCTTGCGTTTCTGTGTTTCAGGTCAGTGAGAGCTGCGCAGGCTGCATTGAGCTGCCTTAAAAGAGCAATACGCAACTTACAGCAAGGATCAAGACCCAGGGTGGTTGTAATATCTGATACCCCTTCTTTTGTAGAAAGCATTACACCAAATATAAGTGAAGTTGCAGAGGTAATAAACTTGGTATCCTCCTCCTCCCCCCTCCCCCGGTTCCAATACACACCAAAAAGGGAAAAAAAATTAATGTAATTGATAAGTAACCTTCATATATGAGTTTATCGGAAGAGATACTGATCTATTTGCACTTTTTATCTCAGGTTATTCATTTTGATTATAAACTTTTCAGAGGCAATGTCTCTCATGATATTGCAGCATCACCGAATTTGGATTTTAGAGTGAAAGATTGGGGTCCAGCACCCAGGTGGGTTGCTTTTGTGGACTTCTTTCTTGCATCTCGAGCAAAGCATGCATTTGTTTCTGGGGCTCACAGACGTGTTGGGACTACCTATGCTCAGTTAATTGCTGCTCTGGCTGCAGCAAACAGTATTGGTAAAACTGCTCCCTACAATCATGGCTAAGTTAGGTGGATCATATCTTCTACTCAGGTGATGCAGTATCTTATAGTTACCTGGTCTTTTCAGGGGAAAATTCTACAGCTTCAAGTTTTTCTTTCCTAAGCAGCTTCCAAGGTAATTTGTTGGCAGAAGGTTTGAAGCTTCAGGTGGGTTGGGGACATGTATGGAACCGATTTGCAGGTCCATTGAGTTGTCAAGGGCAGTCGAATCAGTGTGCTTTCACTCCACTTCTTCCTCCAGCTTGGTGGGAGGGCCACTGGCAATCTCCCACTCTGCGCAATATTCGTCGGCTGGAGCAATATGGTGTCCAACTCTCAGGCTTTGGAACAACTGATGAAAATCAGCTTCGCGCCTATTGTAATTCTAGGGAAAATATTGTGAAAACTGTTTTATACATATAGATGTAATTGCCGAAGCTGCAATTCTTTGTACGCATTATGACCTTTTTTTCTTTTGGGGTTAATCGTTACTCAGATGATGCCTTGATGAATCATGTGTCTACAACTGTGCATTTATTTTCCATTTTAATTTAACATGTTAATAAAAAAGTGGAAAAGGAAGGAAAAGAAAAGAAAAGGAAAGGGAATAAAGAAGAAATCTTTCCCCAAACGCATCTGGAACTCAAATCTGAGCTTGTTCTAAAAGGAAAAGAAATCTTTATATTGACGGTTTTAAAACACAATTGGGTCCCCTATTTCCCTTTCCCTTTCCCTTGAAGCACTATGCTTTCTGTTTTCCTAGCGAGGGCTCCTACCTCCTAATACCTAAGGTGTATTTATTTACAAGAAAAAGAGCAACGCCTCCATCCTATTCCTGAGTCCCAAGATTCATATAAGCGGTGGTGGTGATTTCAATGGAGGTAATTTTCTTCTTCCTTCTTCTTCTTCTTCTTCTTCTTCTTCTTCTGTCTTACAAGTATATTATTCTGTTTTTCTTATTTTCATCGTCGAACCAGATGCTCTACCTGATAGTGAATTGTGTTCATTCATATAAATGTATGTGCATGTATATGTCTATGTAAATACTTTTTCTTTTACCTTTTTTGTTTTTAATCTGAACAAAGCTTCCGTAGTCATTAGTAGGAGGAAATTGAAGACATGAAGAAAGTGAAGAAAACAAGCATTTGTTTCTATACCCTATTCGTATGCCACTGTTGGGTTTTTTTTTCCGCCCTTCTTCCGGGTGGTTGAGGGGTGGGTGTTAAATTTTGGTTAATGTGACTGAATCCTTTTTATTAAGAGCCACAATTAAGCTTCTCTTTTTTCTTCTTTACAAGAAATAGGAATAGGAGATCCCATCTTCCTAAATTAATTTTTTCACTAATATTGAAATTTCATGCATTAACTTGTATTTTCTTTAAACCAATAGTTTAACTTAATTGATTAGTATAATTGTATTTATTTAAGTTTTGAATCTCAATATTTATTTATATTTATAAAAAAGCAGTATTTTCTTTTCTTTTTTTTTTTCCCAAATACAATATTTTCTGTGATATACTTTGCATTCATTGTTTTTAATAATTAAATTTCATAAAATAAATAAATATTATTCCAAACAAATACCGAAAACCCAAACAGAGTAAATAAATAGGAAAATAATAGGGTTCCGGTTGAGTTTACTGCTCTTAATCAAACAAGGAAAGAATTAAAGAAATTAGATGAGTAATAAAATTATTTACCTTCCCAGTACCTCAAAATCACGGATGGATTGATTATTTATGGCAACATATCTCACCAAATGGATTTTTGTTATCTATAATTCCAAAGTTAATGACCCCAACTACTAGTTTTAATTTTCATATTTTAAAATCATCCAAAAAAAAATGTAATTCAACAATAAAGAAATATTTATTCAAAAATAAATAAAATTAAATAAAAAAAGACAATAAGATATTTTTTTAATATTATCATAGGTGTATATGTTATCAGATCAGGTTAACGATGCACCCATGAATATCATTTAATCGCCCAAATTCCTTTTAAAAATATTTTTATCTCAAATTGATTACTTTCATAAAATTAAAAAAAATTTAATAATTACTTTTTTTTATTAATTTTTAGAATTATACTTTGCCTACGTTATTTAATAATACCAGCAATCTAAATTGACGTCATATGAAAGAATTAGACACAAAGTTTAAGGTTCAAATTTTATTAACAAAACAAAGAAACATGTTAGACTGTCACCAGGGTAGTCATTTTTCTTGGAAATCGTGTCTTTTCTTTAAATGTTCTCAATTCTCATAGTATAAAAAGGGTTGTTTTGATTGCTTGCTTCGTGAATCAACGCGGAAGGCGAAAACGCGGATTACACTTTGACTGTTCATTGTCAAGTGAAGTCTTTTGTGGTTAAATTTCAAAACTTTTTTTTTTCACAAAAGAGAAAGAGAAAAAAAAAGTGAAACCGTTTCGTTTAATTGGATTTTGATTGATCAGGAGCAAATGGGTTATTGCGGTTGTTTTGGTTGGATGAAAGGTATGATGATAAAGAGTGGTGAGAAGAAAGAACCTAGCAAGAAATGCAAGCCTCAATTATTTTCCGGTGAGTTTCTTTTCATGCCGTTGTTCTGTTTTCCATTTTATGTCTTTATGTAGCATTGTATGTTTGACATATACCTCATTCTTATAGCCCTTCAGTTTCTTTTTTGAGTTTACATATCTGTCTTGAAATTTTGATCTTCATTTCATATGGTTTTGTTAACCATTTAAATATTACTTAATCCATTTATCTGCTTATACATGAGTTTGTGTAGTTTTACTCATTCTGGCTGTAAGTATTGGTTTTTTCTCATTTTCTACTATTCCGGAAACCACTGCTGCTAGATATTAAGTAATAGTGTTAGGTTTTATCAGCTCTGGTTATGGTGACACTATTTGGAAATGTGTTCCAGTCAGGATGGCATTACAGAGCTAATTCTTTTTGGAACTTAACCAACTAGCTTTTTTCGTGGCAAAGAGGCACACCTGGGCAGTTGATTTGCCCAACTAACAAAAGGTTTTAAGATTTAAGGCTTAGTTGGGATAGAGTACTGGCTTTGTGCGAGATAGGTGTGATCTATTTATTGTTGAAATCATGCGAATGTAAGTTGATTATTTCCTTGGGTTTTGCTTTATACTAAATCTTTCTTGAGGCATGCTGCTTTTCTTTTTACTTTGTTTCCCTTACTAGATGAACCAAACTGTTTGGAGATGTTTCTGAAACTGGTTAATAAGGTTCCAAAAGTTTGCTCACAATTCCAGAGGACCTATGCTATTACTTCCCAGCCAAGCAGTTTGGATTCAAAATATTTTTCTTTAGCACACTTTTATACACCTAAATAATTTTTAATTTTAAAAATTCTCTGAAATTTCATGTTAATCAAAGTGAAATGATACAGTTTATCCTGGCCATCTAACTATGCCTGAACAAAAACAGGAGTTGGTTCGGTAGGATCAAAAAGAGGTGCAGGTTTGAGACGGGACCCATCAGCTCCAACAGATGAGCCCAATGACAGCAATAGGGCTCAGACTTTTAGCTATCAACAACTGGCAAATGCAACAAACAATTTTAGAAAAGAATCCTTGATTGGGCAAGGTGGATTTGGGGCTGTTTATAAAGGGCAAATAGAAAGTACTGGTCAGGTGATACATTCTTCTATGCCTGTCCAATTTACAACTGCCTGGAACAATTTTCCCCATATTTCCCAATTACATTCTTAATCACATGCATTATGGTTTTTAGCAGGTTGTAGCTGTTAAGCAACTTGATAAGACTGGACTCCAAGGGGAAAAGGAGTTCCTTGTGGAGGTTCTCATGCTTTCCCTTTTGCGTCACCCTAATCTTGTGAATTTGATTGGTTACTGTGCTGAAGGGGATCAGCGCCTTCTTGTCTATGAGTACATGCAGCACGGTTCCTTGGAAGATCACCTCCATTGTAATATTTTCATGCCTTTGGCTTTGAACAATCTTGTCAAAGAATTCGTTTGTTAGAAATCATTTGACTGATTCTTTCTTAGACATCAAGAATGGGTCTCAAGGACACCGATTCATTGACTATAACAGCTTCAAAACCCTTTTTACTAGTATCTTTAACTGTTAATAATATCCTCTCCATGTTTCTGCATCTTTTCAAGAACCTTTTTCATTTTGTTTTCCTACAAATGAAACCGTTGTTTCTGCATCTTTTGAGTAAGTTAATTAGATGAGCAATGATTTTTGCAGATCTTACACCTGATCAGGAATCTTTGGACTGGAATACAAGAATGACAATAGCTGCTGGTGCAGCCAAAGGCCTGGAATATCTTCACACTGAAGCCAATCCTCCTGTTATATATAGAGATTTAAAGTCATCTAACATACTATTAGGTGAGGGCTTTAACCCAAAACTCTCTGATTTTGGGCTTGCAAAGTTTGGTCCAAGCGGCGATAAATCACATGTTTCCACCAGGGTCATGGGAACCCATGGTTATTGTGCCCCCGAGTACCTCTCTAGTGGAAAATTGACTATGAAGTCTGACATTTTTAGTTTTGGGGTAGTCCTATTGGAGCTGATAACTGGACGTAAAGCTCTTGATGATAGCCGCGCTCGTGAAGAACGATCCCTTGTTGATTGGGTAATACTTCACATATTCTTGATTACGATTTGGCTGAAACTGTTTTTACTTCACTGTTGCTTCTCAAAGAAATGTCATTTATACTTTGATCACTCAAAGCTTTATTAGTGAAGTCTGCTGAAAAGTCACTAGTCACTGCGCATGGTATAGAAGAAGCCAACTTCTAGTGGGTTTTCTTTAGCAGTCTCTTTAAGGATTAATAACTTACTGATGTATAACTTTAACTATGGCACTACTCTTAAGTACTGATCTGAAATCATGGTCACTGAATTCAGTTGCTTTTTGATTTACTGGGGGTGATACTAGAATTCAATTATATATATATTATTAATTTTGTTGTAGGCACGACCCATGCTGAAAGATGGAGTGAACATTTTGAACTTGGCGGATCCTTTGCTGAGAGGTCACTTCTCTAAATCTACCATGAAGAAGGCTCTAGAGGTGGCCTTCTTGTGCATCCAAGAAAATGCTAATTCCAGACCCTCTAGTAGTGATGTAGTGCTTGCTCTTGATTATTTGACTTCCCATCCATATAACCCGCATGAAGTTAAAAGGTTTAATGTGAAAGGGCCTGAGAACAATGACTCTCCAAAGGAAACAACCGGGATGTTAGACAACAGGGAACGAGCTGTTGCTGAGGCCAAGATATGGGGAGAGAGTTGGAGAGAAAAAAGAATACAGACTGCAGAAAATGGTTCGGATGGATCTAACAGGTGAAGATTTAAAAATTGTTCTCAACTTATTTCTATTGTTTTAAAAGTTCTAGAAGTACAGAAAGTTGCTAACGGCGAGGATTTGTATATTTAGTGCAAAGTAACAATGGAATCCAGCAAACTATATTTATTTTTTGTTTTGAAGCAACAATAATAACGAGTTTAGAATTTCTTTTCATAATCTTATTCTTCCATTCCGGTTGGATTAACAAAGTTGAGAGTGGATCATAAGTTCGAAGAAGCTATTATAGAGGCTGCTATCAATGGAATGTGGAAAGGGTTAAATCGGTCTAGCGTGGCAAAGAAATTGAGTTCATTGTTGAACTGCGTTTACGACGTGTCCCCTCACAGAGATTGATCTGATCGTCCACAACACTGTCGTTGGACTAATACTAACAAATATGTCATCTAACCCTCGCAAAAGCTAAATACTGGACTATGTTTATCCCTTCAAAAAAGTAAATAATAGATATTATTACTCTGTATAGAGCAAAATGCAAAAGGTCCAATCAGAAGTCGAAGCCAGGTCGCTAGATTCAAAGTCTACAGTGCTAACCACTACACCATGGAAGAGAACGTATGCAAACAAAAAACCAAATGGGTGTCCACTTGATCATTTCTTTGCAAGAACATTTTCATTCAACAACATTGCTTTCTTTTCAATTTTTTTTTATTATAACAAAATCCTCCAAACCTTTCAATTTGATCAACATTTTTCTTTTTTTGCGTTTTTCATGGCTTCTTCATGTTTTGGTCTGTCTACAGCTAATCATGAGTAAGACATGAAGTTAAGAGCTAAACAAATCAAAAGCCTAAAACTGAACCCCCCCCACCCCACTTTATATAAGACATTGACTTTTGCAAATTCCAATGGTTTTTTTTTTTAAAATTTTGTATTCGTTTTTCAGGGGCCTATGAATTCCACGGGGAAAAGGAGGGTGCAATCATGATTGTTGCATGAATTTTTTTTCTCCAAAGTTGCATGAATTCATTAAATAATAATATTATGTAATGCGGTTACTTATTGAAAACAAATTTTATTTTCACTACAATAGACTATTCAAGGTTGATTTCATTCATTTTTATACTTTTTTTGTTACTATTTGTAAACTGTTAAAGGAAATGAAGTTGTTCGTTGATAATTTACTTATCCCCTCCCCCCCCCCCCCAAAAAAAAAAAACAGTTTTTGTCGATGAAGGAAGAAATAATAATGATTAAATTGGTTAGGTATACTATGTACTTACTACATAGGTATAGAAATGGCAATGCAATTATGCAACTCAACTCAAATTTCAACAAGTGAACCGGGGACGCCCGGTCCAACACCATTTGACAAGAAGGAAGGGAAAACCCACAAAACCCCCCACCCCAACGTCCCTTCCAGGCCTCCACTTTGTTTTGAAAAACCTCACCCCCTGTCGCCGACTCCTCCCCGACTCACCGTAACTCTGCTAACTCGTCCCCCCCCCCCCCCCCCCCCCCCCCCC
>JAQSVH010000014.1:2444557-2458666 GCA_029448705.1 Adansonia digitata
GCAAGAAGCTTCTTTCCTCTTTTTCCACCTTCGAATGCAAAAATTCCAACCTAAACATCAATTTCTTTGCAATGCGTGGGCTCCTGTATCTGAATAAGCAACAGTGAATAAAACGACTCTCGTAATATATATATATATCCCAACTCACTTCCATTTTCTTGTTCGGTTTTCTTTAAATATACTGTTTTTGTTTTCAACTGCAATAACATTATTATTTGTTACAATAACCTTATTATTTGACATATTATCAGTAAAATGTAAAAAGTAAATCATATTTGGTAAATAACACATGCTTTAAGAGAGTATAGTTAAAAAACTTTTAAAAATTATAATCGAATATAAAATTTATCAATTTCTTAATTAATTTATAGAATTTAATAATATATATAACTCATTAAAAGCCAAAAAAAATGAAGAGAGTAAATTAAAGGTGAGATTTAAGAAAAAAGTACAGTATGTTAGCCCAATAGAAACCCACCTTGCGCAATTGCTCAGCCCAATGAAAGTTTCAACCTCAACTTCCCAGATTCCCATGTCCCAAAAATTCACACCAAAATTTCTGCTAGAACCATCGCTATTCATGAAACTCGCCAGACCCATTTCGCGACATTTCTCCAGCTTCTCATCGCCTTCGAAACCAAAGCGACTAACCAAGAATCCGCTCTCCATCAACGCCGCTAAAGAGCTTCACGCTTATTTAATCAGGACCCAACGTCATGATGACCCATCTTCAATGTCTCCCGTGATCAGAGCTTACTCTCTTGCTGCCTGTCATTTGTACAATGCCTATCTTGTTTTCAATCAAATTAAACAACCCACATTGTTAAACTTTAATCACATGATCCGTGGTTTCTCCCAAAGTAACCAACCAATTGAAGCTATAGAAATGTACTACAAAATATACTATTTCCAAGGTTTTTCTGGTGATATTATGACTTTTATATTTGTTTTCAAGGCATGTGCTCAAGTTTCAGATATTGAAAATGGTCAAAAGTTTCATGTTCATGCTTTGAAACTAGGGCTTGATTCCTCTTTATTCGTTGCGAATGCTTTGATTCATCTGTATTCTCGCTGTGGTCATTTGGATCTTGCAAAGAAAGTGTTTGATGCAATGGGGGAAAGAGATCTAGTTTCTTGGAATTCAGTAATTTGTGGGTACAGTCAATGCAAAAAGTATAAGGAATTACTGGGTTTGTTTAGCGAAATGCAAGAAGCTAATGTGAAAGCCGATGCTGTGACAATGGTGAAAGTTATTTTAGCTTGTTGTTATACAAATAATATGGATTTGGCAGATTCTATGGTTAACTATATCCAGCAAAATAGTATTCGTATTGATGTTTATTTGGGGAACACTTTGATAGATATGTATGGAAGACGTGGTTTTGTTAATTTAGCGCGGGAAGTTTTTGATAGGATGCTTGAAAGAAATTTAGTGACTTGGAATGCATTGATCAAGGCGTATATAAAAGTAGGGCAATTTGTTGAAGCAAGGAATGTTTTTGACAACATGAAACAAAGGGATGTGATTTCTTGGACTTCCATGATTACAGGTTATTCTCAAGCTGACCGATTTAAAGATGCATTGAAGCTTTTCCAAGATATGATGGCTGCTAAGGTTGTACCTGATGAGATTACAGTGGCTACTGTGCTTTCTGCTTGTGCCAATTTGGGTGCTCTTGATGTTGGACAGGCAGTTCATGACTACATCATCAGGCACGGTATACCAGCCGATGTTTATGTTGGAAACTCTTTGATTGATATGTATTGCAAATGTGGTGTGGTTGAGAAGGCCTTGGAAGTATTCCATGATATGAAAGAGAAAGATTCTGTTTCATGGACTTCAGTCATCTCAGGACTTGCAGTTAATGGTTTTGCTAATTCTGCACTTGAATATTTCTCTCAGATGTTGAAAGAAGGTGTTTGGCCCACTTATGGGTGCTTTGTTGGGATTTTGCTTGCATGCACTCACGCTGGATTGGTAGATAAAGGATTGGAATATTTTGAAAGTATGGAAAAAGTCCATGGACTAACCCCTGAAATGAAGCATTATGGCTGTGTTGTGGATCTTCTAAGTCGTTCTGGCTATCTAGAAAGGGCCTATCAGTTCATTAAAGAAATGCCTGTACAACCAGATGTTGTAGTGTGGAGGATATTATTGAGCGCATGTAAGCTTCATGGAAATGTGATCTTAGCTGAGATTGTCACGAACAAGCTTCTCGAACTGGATCCTTCTAACAGCGGAAATTATGTTCTCTTGTCAAATACTTATGCAAGCTCGGACAGATGGGATGCTGCTACAAAAATGAGAGAGTTGATGGAGGGGAATAATGTGCAGAAGCCATCTGGTTGGAGCTCCATTGAAGTAAATAGATGACATGGCGTCGAGTATTTCCGGAGAGCTGCTTTGCTTGAAAGATCCAAGTAATGATGGACTTCATTTCATCAGTGCATGGCCGTTGTAGTGCAATCGGATTGGTACAGGCGGCAGTGCTGAAAAGGCTTTAGTGGAACCTGCTGTAACCTAAGCAGAATGCTGGATGGATGACCTTATGGTGTATCGCGATTTTGATTCAAATGTTAGATGTGATTGGTAGGAATCTGATCTTTTTGAGCATTGTAATCTAGTTAAACGTCCACATGCTATCCTTCTTTATTGTACTGCGAAATTAATGCCAAAAAAAAGATCGCATTATTCCTTGAGAATATTTAACAAAACCAATTCTAGTTGCTAATAAACTGAGGAATTAAAAAAAAAAATTCATGGCACTGGCTCAACATAAGTATAGAAAATTTTGACATCTTTTACACTTAGATTATATGCAGAAAATTCCCATCCTCTTTTGACTGAGAGGATGGATTTCAGATAAAGCATGACTTTAATGATATTTGCCACTTCGAAAAACATATTCTATAACTTTCGAGAGAATCCAGACGTGCGAGTTCTGAGGGGCTTCACATCAACCTTTCCCGGTCCTCGAGAATTCAATGCAGAGCGGCCGGGCCAATGCAGAAATGCACTCGCAGCCAATAAGCTAACAAGGCCGATGGGACCTGCTCCTATGATCGATACATTTGTTTCTGGACCCACTTCTGCCCGACGGCAAGCACGGATTCCAACAGTGAGGGGTTATCACATTGCTCCTTCACGGCTCACATTTTGAGGTGGTTTAAAACAAAGATTCGCAGGATGTATCACCTGATAGCATAGAATGATAGAACAATAAGCATGCATGTTTCCAGACGTTACATGTCATAATAAGCGGGCTAAATGCCGATCACCTTATTGGCAAGAGAACCATTAGTTGGAGGGGATCGAAAAAACTTCACTTCTGGACAAAGATTGTGGCCACCATCTCTGGCAGCTATTGCTAGGCTCCAATGCCACGCGATCTCCCACTGCCAGGGACTTCGCGCCCTACTTCGATGATCCCAGCACGCTCATGTCCAATGACAATTGAATTTTTCACGATAAAATTTTCTAACCTCATTGTCTAGTAACAAGCATAGCAGTTAGATCAGGGTCTTAGACTATGGCACAGAACGGTGGTATAAATACGAAACAAGATATGGCACAGAGCAATTCACATTGAAGTCATGAACGTCACTTCCACATATGCCAAGAGCTTTTATACGCACTTTTGGCTTCATGTGGGCGTAAGAAGACAGAAAATTTATCCACAACATAAATGCATATTAATTGTCTATCCATTCGATTCCTGATCTTACGGTAATGTAATCCATTTCAATCATGGTTGATAAAAACTCAAATTTGATGAATGAAGCGTTACTCAAAAAAGAATGATGAACGCGGGTAAGTGACACGATGAAGAAAAGATAAATCCGGAAATTTCAATTAAAGTTTGGCATAATTACAAATTATTTAATCCTGACTCAAAAACTTAGAGAGTAAAACTATCCACTAAAATGGGTTAAAGCAACCATGAGGCTCAACTTTCAAGTTCAAAAGTAGTTTCTGAGTTGGGTCATTCGCCTTCATGTCCTTTCGACACATTCATTAATGGTTTTCTATTATCATGCGGTGGTGGCATTGCCTAACGTCCATGAACAAGCAATCTGCATGTGTTTGTTTGCATTTTGCAGATAAAAACGAAGGTAAAAGTAAGAAGATGTTATCGAGAGCAGGCATATGGATGGCTGAATTTGAGGGTCTTGATTCCACGTAGCCAAGCCTATATTCTGCTCCCTATCGTCTTCTCCGGCTTAACTTCACCATCCTGTGCCGTCTCTGCCCCTTTCTGATTCAAATTGCATTAGTCGCACTATCTTATCCTCTGCAAATAAGCTGAGTTGACATCTTTGATCCTCCTTGAAGCAGCCGTCCATGTCCTTTTTCGACACGGAATCTTACCTGACAAACACTCTTTATTAGGAGTTGTTTCTCTTTCTCTCTCTCTCTCTCTCTCCCCTAACTGTCCCTTGTTAATAATGTCTTTCCTGTAAACTCTAACCGAATGAGTTAAGAGTCCTTTTGGTTTTATGCTGCTACATAATTAGTATATTGGTAATAGTAATATACTAATGAAAGGATAAAGATATGATGGCAGCATGTTTTGGATTTTCTACTGAAAAACTGCCAACAATGAAGGGACCCGCTGAAGGCAATTATTTCGTACATTATCTGTAATATTGTTTATTTTATCCACCACACGTCTCTCTTAGCATCAGACGCTCTTCCGCCCCCTGATTCTTGTTCACGAAATTTTCTAAGAGTGAAACTAGCGAATATTTTTAAGCATATAATAATTTATTCCTTTCTAGACAAAGTCCAGTTTCTGTGAGTGCTACTGCATACAAGGAAAGCAAGGAAATGGGTAAAGGAGGGAAATCTCATGAAGAAGCCACAAATGGAGAAGAAGAAAACATGGCTGCTTGGCTTGTGGGTCTCAACACCCTCAAGATTCAACCTTTCAAGCTCCCTCCTCTTGGTATATGATCTATATTTATGATCTGTATCTATTTGCTTCATCCTGGGTTCTTTTTGTTGATTTCATTTTTTTTCTTTTAAGATTTTATGAAGTATGACTAATGTGTTAGATAACCCTTTTGCTCATTTTCTTGTTGATTAATTGCTTATCTTTGTGTTCTGGTAAATATTTTGTTTAAGGACCCCATGATGTCAGAGTTAGGATGAAGGCTGTTGGCATCTGTGGAAGTGATGTTCACTACCTAAAGGTACATAATCAGATATTATTCTTGCTAAGACGTACCGGATTTTTTGATAGTTTGGAAAAGCATCGGCTTGGATGCTGAGATTGTAAAAAAAAAAATGAATCAAAGATTTTTGGTCTTATTACGAGTGTTTGACTTGAGTAAATTTGCTTCCTTTTATAAATAATAGTCTGAAACACTAATTAGGACAACTGCTTTCCTATCCCTTGCCTTCATTTCTTTGCCAATCAAATGGATAATGATAAAAAGAAATCAGGGGAATGACACAAATGAATTCTGCATCCTCTTTCTTATCTTTGCCATTAGTTTTATTTGTAATTTTTTTATTATTATTTGTAGACATTGAGGTGTGCGGATTTTGTGGTGAAAGAACCAATGGTGATCGGGCATGAGTGTGCTGGAATCATAGAGGAGGTTGGGAGTGAAGTCAAGAAATTAGTGCCTGGAGACCGTGTCGCCTTGGAACCAGGGATCAGTTGCTGGCGATGTGATCTTTGCAAGGAAGGTCGATATAATCTATGCCCTGAAATGAAGTTTTTTGCCACTCCACCGGTTCACGGTTCTCTTGCCCATCAGGTTAAACTATAAGCTGCATTTAAGCGGGTTCTAGCTTATTTTTGGTGCTTCATTTTGCTACTAAAATTTTGAAATTTCTATACCTAACCACATACCAACTACATTATGCGTCTTAAATAACCATCACTCCGTCAGTGTGAAACTAAGAGTGCTGAATATCCATTACAGTGACTTAACGTCTTATTAGGGGACCTTGGTCCAAAAAGTCTCAAGTTTTGTTTGGAGATTTGTTGACTGCTAATTTACGAATTTCAGATTCAAAAGGCTTCGAGCATACAATTGTAAATGTAAATTGGGATCCTCGTGTCTAAATTTCTTAAAGTTGACAACTCATTTAGTTGTTTCTATTGTGATCTCTGTTGAATATAATGTTTGTTGTTGTTCAAGATGTCATTTTGTAACATCTAAAGTCATGCTTGTTGTGAGACCTCACAACCCCAACAAGCTAAGACTATCCTACCATGTAGAGTATGAGAACTATATTCTCAAAAAAAAAAGGGTGACATTAAAGATATCTAACTATGTGATTATCTTCAAAGCTAGCATAAACATGGCAGATTTTTCCTACAGTCAAGTTAGTTTTAAAGGTTTGGCTAATTTTGGTGTCTGACATCATGCTAGGGTGCTACGATGGGAATGTAATGGCTTTCTCATTCAAAATGCACCGGCTGCATATTGTATGCATGTTAGTCATTTTTTTTTCCATTTGCTTTATAGAGATTGGAAATGAATTTGATGGAATCAAATCTTTTGGACTGCCAAGGTAATGTATGAGTTGATTTTCCATGTAGGTTGTTCATCCTGCGGATCTGTGTTTCAAACTGCCAGACAATGTGAGCTTGGAAGAAGGGGCCATGTGCGAGCCCTTGAGTGTAGGGGTTCATGCTTGTCGCCGAGCTAATGTTGGTCCAGAAACAAATGTGTTGGTTATGGGGGCAGGACCTATAGGGCTTGTTACAATGCTGGCTGCTCGTGCTTTTGGGGCACCTAGAATTGTCATTGTAGATGTAGATGATCATCGATTATCTGTTGCTAAGAATCTTGGCGCTGATGGGGTTGTTAAAGTTTCAACTAATATACAGGTTCATAACTTCCTTGCAGTCCGTTTTTCTTTCCCCTAGCAAAATATGCCCTGAAATTCTTTTCAATTCAATTCCTGTCAAATCATCATTATTTCAACTGTTATGTTTTCATTCAAATTTATGTTGAAGTTTGTCAAATATATAACTTCATGAGAATCTTTTGCTTCATTGTCTGACTTTTAGATACTTTTCATTTTCTAATTTCGTTATATTACAGGACATACCTGAAGAAGTTGAAAGAATTCGTAAATCAATGGGAGCAGAAGTAGATGTGAGCTTTGATTGTGCAGGCTTTAACAAAACGATGTCAACCGCTCTGAGTGCCACTCGTGCTGGTGGCAAGGTTTGCCTTGTGGGAATGGGCCATACCGAGATGACTGTCCCACTCACTCCAGCCGCTGCAAGGTATTTATTTTAATGACTTACTGAAAACTTTCCTTAAGCATTATGTATGATTTAGTTGTTGATTGATTTTCGGGAATGAGATAGTAAATTCTTGGAAGCTAACACTTAGAAATGAAAATTGCATCAAAAGTGTTACATTGATTTGTGGAGAATTAAGGTGGAGATTAAAGATGTGATTTCAGGAGTCTTTTGCTATCTGCTGCTCGAACACCACTCATCGGGATAATGGTTTAAATGCAGGGAGGTCGATGTTATTGGAATCTTCCGGTATAAGAACACATGGCCTTTGTGCCTTGAGTTTCTAAGAAGTGGTAAGATTGATGTGAAGCCTCTCATAACCCACAGGTTTGGGTTTTCTCAGAAAGAGGTGGAAGAAGCTTTTGAAACCAGTGCTCATGGGGGCAATGCCATTAAGGTCATGTTTAATCTGTGACTTCAACAAAGATAAAAATGATTCTTGTAGATAGGTTAAGGGAAGGAACAGATATGTATTCTAATAAGGTAGCGTGGCATATGGAAAGTGGAAACTATCTATACGATGGACTTTCTTTAAGTCCTTTGGTTTGGCGGTGATATATGTAACAAATTTGATGCTTTTGCAAATGTTTTAAATGAGATATGTGTCTGTCTTATATACTTTTCGTGAATAATCGATGATTAATGATGATAGTCCTTATGCTTTGTTTTTGTTTACAGATCTATATGTTTGATTGTTCTTTTTTTTATTAAATAAGTTTCATTATTCATTTTTTACTTTCAAAAGTACAATTCAAGAGATGCGTCTTCCAATATAAAAGCAGAAGATATCCAGCTTTAAAGACAAAAAAAACAAAGATTTGCTTCTGCCATTTGTTTACCGGTAAAAATCTCAACGCCAACATTATCAGCAAGCAACATAATTCATTTCCAAAACAGAGGACCTGCGTTTTAGGTTTTTTTTCTTTTCTTTTTTTTAAGTTAGTTTCATGGTCATATAGTATAATATATTGTATCGAAAGAAGCAAGTCTAATTCCATCTAAGACATCATCATCTAAAATTTCAATTCAATTTGGCAGATAACAACTAATTATTCCAAACGCACATTGAATCGTCAGACTGCTACAATTTACGAGTTATCAAGTGTTCTTTATATGAACTTATGGCACTGGCAAACACTAATGACGGGCTATGGTGCCCACTAAACATTCCATCAGGAACTCTAAAATTGTTTTCTCTCAACTCGGGTAATTTCTCCTGCAAACATAAAACTACGCCCAAAAGGATGAAAAGAAATAAAATAATTAACACCAAAAATACAAAATGATGAATATATTATCAAATGGTGGAACGCATCAGGGTCTGGCAACTGGCACTGCCCATTTCCACACTCTAAAACCAGTTCCATCGCCGGTGAAAAACAAGCCACCAGGGCCTACCTCAATGGCACGAATCTCCTGTTTAGCAAAAATTTTGCCCCTCTCCGAGAACCTTCAATTATAAGAGTAGAAAAACAATATCCCGATAAGCAGCATGACAGCAACCCAAAAAGGTGAAACAACAAACAGATGTGCACTAAGATAAAAAGCAAGGCTCCATTGACTTACGAGGGCAGATCATAGAGCCGGACAGAATGATCATTGCATGCACACAGCAAGACAGGCTTTGACTCTGAATCATGCATTCCACGAAGAACAAGCAAGCCCTAAAAAAAGCACCAACAGTTCAAAAGCATTCACAAGATCCTAGGAAATAAAATAAAAAAGCTGAGAGCATTGAAACGATTTACTACATGAAAATCTTCCTGACATTCTTTTTCAGGAATAAACCACCGAACAAACAAGAATAAAGTTCAAAATTTTCATATAGCACTACACTGAACAAATCTAAACTTTGACGACGATGTATATCTAGAATACATGCATGGATATCGAAGATCAAGCTATCTTAGAAACATTAAATTTCATCCTGCGTGTAATCATCTCACAATCTACAACCAACTTGTCTAAGTCGAAGTCAAAGTTCCAAATCCAGCTCGTCTAAGAATGAAAGCAAACTTCCTACACACCCTGGCTTTTACTACAAACCATAATCAATAAATATTTATATGGCAGTTTTTCTGGTTAAACGAAACTCCAGAAAAATTTTGGGTTACTGGCTGGTCAAGATGCGCTCAATCATATATTAAACTTGAAACTATTCACTTGATTATGCATATTATTCAACTGTTTGCTAATTTCACCAAAACATGGAGATTATCCCTCCCTGTAAGGCAGACTCAGTTCCCCACATCCTCAACATAGCTCGAGTCCTCAGCCTTAAAGCTCACAACAGTTGAATCAGTTGTTGTCTAAAACCCATGGGTGTCAAGAAAGAGGTCCTTACCAGTATTAAATCACAGACAGAGAAATTTAAGGGGGAAAAAAATAAGAATTAGCATCCTCTCTCCTTTTTCTATTTCTCCTATACCTCCAAATTGCTGTTTTCAGCATAGAAGAGAAATTTATACCAAACAGCATAGGTGGAACCATCAAGACTCGAAACAGATTCTGGCTAAATTAACTAAAAATCAGAAAGCATTAGCTAGAAGAGCGAGTTGATACAATCTAAAAGCCTGACAAAATCAACTATCCTCTTCTCCAACCCAGCCATTCTCCCAAAAATTTTGCCCCAAAATGTAATTTCAAAAACTCAAATGCAGACTATAAAAATCTCTGTCTTAACATATCAAACAAAACTAAGCAGCATTTTCTTCCCTCAATCATCATCTTCACTTTCAATAACCACCCACTACAGTTAAATACCCTATTCTTCCGTCACTGCCACATCTAATAACTAACATAAACTACAAGCAAAGACCATTGATGATCTCCTCTCCTCTACATTCAGATTTTACTTCTCCCATTCTGTCCTTAAATCCCTTTCCTTTTTACAACTAAATGCATTAAATCAAAATGGAGAATGCATCATGTATTAATGAAACAACATACATGTTCTTCATTGTGAGTGTATGTTACTTCCAAGTTTCCACTCTCAGTAGCTACCCACACCTGCACCAAAAAAAAAATAATAATAATCCAAACAACTTTACCTTTAAGAGAAGGAAAAATAACAAAACAAGAAAGATAAACCATAAAATAGCACTAACCTTTATTGTTTGGTCCAATGAGCAAGATAAAAGAAATTGTTCCCAGCAAAGCAAGGACATCACAACATTAGTGTGCTCTGTCAGAGTCTGTAGACACTGCAAAGTTTCTAGACTCCAGACCTGAAAGAAAACAACTAATGTGTTAGAAAAAATGATAATTTTCTATGACAGAAAAAAGAAAATAAAAATATAACAGCAAAGCATACTATTAATGACGGTTTGAAACTACAACATTTCTCAATCAGCAATATCAAATACTTGGATGTCCAAAACTACCTTACCTTTATAGAATGGTCCATGGAACCAGAGTATAGTCTATTTGCTCCAACAACTAATGATACAACTGCAGAGGTATGACCCTTTAGTGATGCCGCTGGTTCAAAGCTGTTGGTGACGGCATTAAATTTCCATGCCAAAATAGTACCATCCTGCGATAAAAAGATATTGTTTCCTCAGGATCAGGACTCTAGTGCTAGAGAAATAGAGAGATAGTAGTAAATGAAATGGCGTAAGCATGACACAGCATCAAACTCGTTCAGCACAAACTCCATTTTGATTCCTCAAAAATCTAGGACTCTTTTAGAAAAAGCTCGTTTCATCTATTGCAGCCCTTTCAAGGTAAGTGGCAATTTTATGAGATGATGAATGTCAGACTACCAAAAGGAAAATTGCGCCCCAATTTCCTGAATTTCATGAGTTATTTTGGCAAAATTATATGGCAGAACCCAAAACAGAAAAACAGGATGATGAACGGTGACTGAACATATACAGAACATAGAATTTCAAACAAAAAGAAAATAGAACAATATACTAATATTTAGAGCATTACCTGTGTACCAGCGAAGAGCAAATCATTACCCACAACCATAGTATAAACTTGGCCAACAGGTCCACTAAGACTGAGCTCTTGATTAGTTTGGGTGTTCCATGCCTGCAAAATGATTGTTTTTGAGCCAGCAAAGGGGAAAATCAGTGTTCCTGTAATTTCAAATGAGATAACAACACAATAAAGAAGAAAAAATCGGTAGACAATTTGCCTCAAATCTTACCTTGACAACATTAGGTATGCCAACAAACAGCCAAGGACCTTCACTGATCATGCAACCTACTTCACCACCAAGATTAATCACAGCCATACACTACATAAAAGGCCACAGGGAACATCAGTCAAAAACATGTTAAATAAAAGGATTTATGTAAATAATAACTGCCAATAAATGGTAGCACATTAAGACTACTGGAAGAAATTTCCATCTATAAGTGACTCTCGTTTTACCTTCACACATACCAAAATAGTAGGCACTCTGCATGATCCCTTGGGTATTCAGCAATTTAGTTATTCCATAGAAACATAAATAGAATTCTTTAAGTCATCTTATTTTTCACATGGATACTTTTACCAAGCAATTGCCTCTTTGCATCTTTTCTTTAATAATTTGATCACAGAGGAAAGGATAACATTAAATTTTCAAAATGGTTTTATGGAGATTCCTCTCTTGAAATTGATTAAAGTCCCATGCTTACTCAAGTTTGGAGACATACATACGTACATTTCTTAACTTTTCTTTCCAAGATGCTAAAAACTAAATCAAAATGAAAAAATGAAAAAAAGAGAAAGAAACAAAGTTAATCACAACCTGACCAGAGTTGGTATCCCAAGCCCTCACAGTCTCATCTTTACTCCCCGTGTAGAGCTTATCCATACCTGCTGGGAATGCAATTCCGGTAACAACCTGTCCAAGAAACAAACCCACTGTCATTGTCATTATCAGCCACATACTCCCAAAAATTACATTATGTGCCTAACTGCAAGATATGAGACTCGAAAAGCACGTGAAAAAGTCTGAGTTTTTCGTGCAGAATTTATACAAACTTAGGTAACCGTTAGCTTGAGGGTGTGACTCTCCAAAAGTTTATATCAATTGGTATCAGAGGAACCAATCACCAAATTTCTTTGTAGCAATAATGAGGCGTAGGTAGTGCCGACATTGAAGTGTTCTCGGGACTAGATTCAGCTAGCCCAAAACCAGCCTGCAAGCACCCTGAACATGGTGGATCCTTACATCCAAATTGCAAGGTATGATGCTTGATTCCACAAGGAAAATATGGTACTTTCTTGAGAGATTTAGATACTCCCAACCTAATAGGTAGCTTTTGAAGTGTGTGTCTTCTAAAGTTCGTATAAATTAACACCACAAAAGAACCAAAAAAAAAGGCAAAGTCACTTACTTTCTGATGTCCATCAAGGTGATTCAACGAGGTAAAGCCTTCCCCTAAACTCCAAGAATGTAAAAACCTACACTTATCTCCGTAATTACAGTTCCCTTGCACCCAATAATTACATACTTTCTCCGTTTTTGTAACTACCTTATTAGCCCCCATTCTCCCCCAACTATTATTATGATTATTATAAAAGTTCGGGCCTCGTCGTGGTGCTGAACTCGCAAATCCGGAATCATCGGCGAAACGTTTGGGTGCACCCGATCCGTTAGAGGTGGCAGCAGTGGGATGAGGCAGTTCACGGTGCAAGAAGGGGCATGGAAAACGGTTGCACTTACCGGCCCGCCAATGATAACAAACTTTCTGGTTCTTCGAGGAGTCGATTGTTGTGGCTGATGGACCTCCGAGTCGGTTGAAGACCCGTCTGTTGCCGCCGCCCTCTAAATCCATAATCGCTTTTTTTTTTTGTGTCAGTAACCACGGATTGGATGGAAAAAGCTTCGGATTCTGTGCCTGGGAACAGGAATAGCAACAGTAAATCTGGGTGAGAAAGAATCCGATCATGAAAGATCGCTGAAACCCTAACTCGAACGAAGCCTGTCGTCGTTTTCTTTTTTTTGATGATGCACCAATTCAGAAGAGGAAAAAATAAAAAAGAAAGAGAACGGTTGTTGGGAAGGAACAGGAGTGCTGCGGGGTCGCCTCCGCCGCCGTGGTAAAGGAGGAGAAAGGCTGCAGAGGAGGAGGAGGCAGGAAACGAGAGAGGATCGCGTTAGCTTTGCATTACATATAGACATAAACATATAGACAGAGTTAGAGATTATAATCTAATTATGTTTTAGAACATTCCATTATAAGATAATTTTAGAGGTGACAAAATAAAATTAAATTCGAAAGTTAATTTAAAAATTTTATATTTAAATTAAAATTGAATTTTATTTGATTAAAAAAAAGTTAGTAGTTTGAATTTAAGAAAATCTAAATTTGAAGAAATTTAAATGTAAAAAAATTTGAATCTAAAAGAAATTGAACTTGAATTTAATATTAAAAATAAAAATAATAAAATTATGATTAAATAATTTTTAAAAATAAAAATTTTAATTATTAATTTTATTTTAATATTTTATAATAATTTAATTAAATATTAAAAACTTAGTTTATATTTTATATATGATGAAATAATAATTTATCAAAAAATAAATCATATCATAAGCTTTAAAATATTATTAACAAATTATATCATCTATTTATCATAATTTTTAATTTAATTAGTTAAACTCATCGAATATTAAGAGTTTATATATTTTAGTAGTAAAATTCTATGTTTTTCTTTGAATATTATTTTTATTTTATTATTTTTATTTCAAATAATGATAATTAGAGTTTAATAATAGTATAACAAAATAATAAAGTAAATTAAAAAAATATAAAAGCTATAATAGATAATACCATATCAAATATAATAAAAAAAATCATATGTTAGACTTAGACTAGCAATAAGACGTGTCTAC
>JAQSVH010000014.1:2468509-2478609 GCA_029448705.1 Adansonia digitata
CAATTATAAATAATGTTTTAACATTGCTTTTTGAACCGGATTTTATAGATTCTAGTACTCTAATTTTCAATGCGTCTAGGCTGTTGACAAATAGTGTATTTTTATTTTCTTTTTCTTTACGATCATGTAACGTAATTAATTGTTTAATCGAAATAAGAGAAAGTAGGAAGGCAAATATATCTATTTATGTATATGCATATGCATATATATATATATATGTGTGTGTGTGTATATATATATATATAAACATAGAAAGGCTGAAAATGGGAGAATATTTGACGTGATAACCAAATGAACATATTGGAGATCAGCGGAGTGCAAACTGGCATGGCCTCAACTTGCACAATATCCTTTTAATCCAAGTTAATCCAACTGATAAGAGAGACGCTCAAAAATAAAAATAAAACTTCCCACATAATAAGTTATGTTTCTTTCATGCATTAAAGTTGAGACCATAAGATCTAAAGTCTTGGAAATTGAAAATCTTTCCTTTGATTATGGAATTCTAGAAAATGCCATTATTCCTTAATTTAGTTGAACAGATACGAAAATTAAGGATTTTGGAGCAGTAATGTTCATTCATTCTAGAAAATCTCTTAATTTTTTTTAATTCTAGAAAAATCTCTCTGTTGTTTTTGGAATCCTGGAAAATGCCTGTATTCCTTGATTTCTTTGTAACAGATGCGAAAACTAAGGCTTTGTGGAACAGTTTTGAAAATTATTTTTCTTTTAATTTTCATTAATTCTAGAAAAAGCTCTTAATTTCTTAATTATGGAAAAATCTCTCCGTTGAATTTGGAATTCCAGAGAGTTTTTTTTACGCCATTATTCCTTAATTTCTTTGAACAGTATGAAAACTATATAAGGATATGTTCCTTTAATTCCACTTTGACAATTGACTGTTGACTCTACTTTGGTTTGATTTCCTACTACCAACAACCATTTCCGTCGGGAAGCACTAAAAATCTATAGTGTTATTACCATTTTAGCTTTACAAGAATCTAACATAATTTAAAACTAGTCGGGATGGTGCTAAATTTAATTGTAAGCAAACAAGCGAATAACATATATGACAGCAAGAATTTGTTGAAGAAAGATTAAAATAACAAAAGGCATATTTGCGTCTACATAGTAACAAACATTATAACCACGAATGACTCATCCTAAAATATCCCATAACTATTCCAACTACAATTACTATGATACAAGTTAAAGTCTTAGTGCAAATCGTCATTTTCGATCCATTATTCTTATACTTAAAATATGACAACATTAAAAATCTCTAGTTCACTCAAACAAACGAATGATCATTGTCAATTTCTATCTTCTTTTTATGGTAAAGAAGAGGTCATGAAAATTTTTAGGATTGAGGTTTTAACTCCCACCAAATATGTGATTCAATTATATTTAAGTTGAATTTTTCGTCTAACTCACGAGTATGATATAACTAAATCAAGCTTTGAAAAATTTCAAAGCTTAATCTCAGCCATAAATAATATATAATTAATAAATTTATCTTTTAATATTTTTATATATTAAAAATAAAATATCAACATTAAAGTTTTTTTTAAAACAAAATTAAATAGTATTGATATTTCAAATTTAATCAAGCCAAACATCAGATAAAGTTTTCAAAAAGGTAATAAACCTAACTTAATCCATAGACACTTCTAGTTATTAATTTGATTTATTTATGGATATTTTTCTTGACCTATACAAAAAGTTATTTATGATTTTAATTTGTTTTAATACTTATAATTTCATAAAAAGACAAAACAATCTCAGTATAATCAAATTTGTTACGTTAATTTAAAATTAAAGCCCAAAATCTTCTTTAAGTACATATGAGGCTATAGTAAGGATGACAATGGAGCAAGAAAAGGGCGGATAATGATTGCTTTATTCATTTCTACTCTACTCTTGCATGGATGTTGGAAACATCTACCTTTATGATTGTCAATTATATACATGATCATTCCATGGTGCTCTTCTTACATTTTACTAATTATTTTTAACTTAATATCGTAAAAAATGTACTATAATTTATTTATGAATACAACTTTGACATATAAAATTCTTAAGGTATATATAATATACATATACATATACATATAAAGTATATATCATATTAGGTTGTAAATTATTTTAACTTATATATCTAATATATACTAAAAATATAAAAGGAATATATCGAATATTTAAAAGACAAAGAGTAATTTTAAAAAAGTAAAGCGGGGCGGAGCAAATCAAGCATTTACCAAAATTATCCCACTCTACCAAACATCAACTTTTTCCAAAAACAAAAAAAAAAGGTTCTCCTCTAGGAGTGGATTGTTTGAAATCCATGGAACAGATTGATTTTACTATCCTTAAAGTTATAAATCTTAATATTCAAACTCCAAACTTATTATCATTATAACTAAATAAATTAATTAAGCTAAACTTTGAATCCAAAGCCAAAAATCTTTACTATTGAGATGAAAAAAAAAAGAATTTTGATCATTGAGCCATAATCTTCTTGTCCATAGGAATATGAAAAACAAGTAAAACTAACAAATACTCTATATTTTATAGAATTTTTAATAATATGAGCTAATTAATGAAATTTTTTGACTTTCTTGTGTGTGAGTGGATGAAACATTTTCAAGTTAGATTAACAAGTTCAAATGCAATTAATATTAATATGAATACGCTAACGATTAAGTTTAAAAACTTGACAAGTAAATTTTACTAGCATACCACACATTTTTCAAAATGGATTAATAAATAGAAGAATTTATCACGAAAAAGAAATCTTTCCAAAACAAAAATGTTGGTTTTTTTTTAAAAAATAATAAATTAAACATAAGTAGTTTTTTTAATGAAGAATTATATTTTAAAAATTAAAAGATCTTAAAAAAGATGTCTATTTTTTTAGTAGTTGATTTTTTTATTAATGACTTAAATTTCCTTAATTTTATTTTACCATCATAATTCTAATTTGATTTTTATGTACTTTTTTATTGAGCTGATGTTCTGACAGATGACACTAAACTCAGTCAAGAGCATCATAATGATATAAATACAAATAAAAATATTTAATAACTTGTTATCTTATCGTTCCACTTAAATTTAGAAGAAAAATTACAATATGAAATGATAACTTCATAACGACTTTCCTTTTAAATCATGAAATCGTCATCTTAAAATAGTAATTTTTTTTTAGGCGAGACAAAATTCAGGATAAAAAATATAGGTTATGTACCATCACTCAAATATAAGTTGATGTCAACTCCATAATTTCGTAATTATAACTATAGATGTTGTAGTTACAGTCATATATGTAACACTCGTCATTTATATAAACTAATTTTAGAAGTTTTTAAACACTTCTTTTGACGTATACAACAGTAACTGGTTTTAAGTCTTGAAAGCTGGAAATCTTGCGAAAATTCACGTGTTTTTTTTTTTAAGTTCATATATTGTTAATAATTCATAGAATATCATATCATCAAAAATTCTAAAAAATAAATATAAATAATTTTACTTTTAATGACATTATAAAATTCACTAATAATATACTAAATTATATATCATTAAAACATCATATATATATATATAAATCCTTCTAAATTTAGGTCAAATAAATTTTGAGATCCACACTGAAAGAGAGATCCTACCAACTGTTTTCTTATGTTCTTTTTCTTTTTCTTTTTTTTTTCCTTCCTTGGGCTTCTTCACTGTTAGCTTAGCTGACCTTAGAATTACTATACTTTTATTAATCCTAGAAATTCTGTCCGCAGTTCATTGCAGGGCAAAACCTTTAATTTGAATGCTTTTTTAATTTTTAAATACACTTAACAAATTGTATATATTTTAATTGATATATATAATTAATTAAACTTCTCAAAATTTTACTTTAGTAAATTTGACGATATTTTCATAAAAAATTATTTGCTAATGTGAATTTTAATTTTAATTTTTATTTAAAAATTGACGGTATTTCATTATTATTTTGTGATTTTTAAAAATTATATTGATTTTTTGAATTTTCTTTTAATAACCACTCCTAATTCCCAAGGGTGGATCTAAGGGGCTTGGAATTTGGCCCCCTGATTCCTCAAAGGTTCCCTTAATATTTAAATATGGTTTAACTCAAAAAATAATAAAAATATATTTTGACCCTAAAAAATTTTATAATTTGATCTTTTTATTTTGATCTTTGATATAAAATTCTTGGCTTTCTGTTTTTTAGTTTTCCCATCTCTCCCTGTTATTAAAAAAAAAAAACACACATAACCTTAATTGGTCAATTCAGACTTAATTGAAAATAATATAAAATCGAATATAATTCCCTTTCTCTTTTTCACTTTTTTTTCCCATTTTCTGCCTAATATATAAAATTAAAATAATTGGCTATTGGCATAAATTGGTAGATAAATGACAATCAATTGGAGTCTTAATTAGGACTTAATGGAAATAATATCAAAACCCAACTTTAGTATAACTTTATGGATTACTATTAGTCAATCATTAACCCTGCATTACTATTATCGTTTATGAGTTCAAAATACATATATATATATATATAATTACTAGTGAGAGGGAAAAAATTATTCAATCATCAAATTTATGGGTATTGACAGAAAGTTTGAACGAGGACAATTTGGAGCAAGAAGGACTAACTATTTTTTTTTAATTTTTTATAAGAACATCGTAAATGAGTTTAAATATACAATTTTTTTTTTCAAAAAAATATATATATGCATTTTTCTATTATAATTTCGACTGTATTTTGCAGATGGGGTAATGTACCTCTTTAGAATTCCGAAGCATCAAAGGTGGGGAACTAAAATACTCCTAATAAACTGTTGGGCGACTCGAAGTGTAGTCCTTAAAATGCTATAATATAAATATAAATATAACTAAAGTACATTTATTAATTAATTAAAATTTATTTTCTCTGACTTATCGCTTAAAAATAATTAAAAGACAAGATTCACCATCAAAGATGCTTAGATTCGAGATCGAGCCCGTCGAATCAGCCATACACTAAAGTAATGAGTTATATATATTATTAACTAATGGATTCATGCAAGATTCGACAGGCTATTGGGTGATAACTTGACGGTAAAATAAAATTATTTTTGTGCAACGTTATAGGCAGCCCTCTCTCTTTCGATCTCATCTCTGCTTAAACTATAGGGCATGAATCAATTTTCATATTTTATGAATTTGGAAGGGACATTAAGGCCTTTTGAAAGGATGATGGAGCAAATCTTGATTCAGATTATGGCTCTACAATGCTGCCAAAGGCAAATATTTGTTTGAGGCCAAACATTGTCAAAAGATGAGGATATACATATAAATTTAAGTCGGCTATATTAATAATTTTGACCCTTAATTGGTGGCTTTACAATACAGCGAAACTAAACCAAGTGCATTAATTGACATATCTGCATGGCGAGGTGAGGGCAGATACTAGCTAGAGAAAGGATCAAAAGAATTTAAATTACATCTACATGTACCATTTATATTCAAACCATATCACTTAATTAAATATTTTAAAAAAAGTCAATAATTTATTATAAGAATCATTAATAAATTATTGAAATAACTATTTATTGTTAAATTATTACATGTAATGTATAATAAATGATTTGACTTCGTTTCAAATATTTGATTACGAATATGATTTGAATAGACGTGATATATGTTGATGTAACGTAATTGTTTCATTCAATTCTTTCTCATGCTAGCTATGGCTCTCGCAAAAATAGAATATAAAATTTAAGATTTCAAATTCAAAACTTAATTTAATAAATTTTTATAATTATTTTTAAAAAATATTTATAATTTTTTTTATCTTTAGGGTTCGACGTATTGGCATTAAAAAATCTAAATTTTTTCTATATAAATATATGTATAAATATATATATATGACACAATTAATTTTTTAAAGTTCAAGGAAAAGACCCAAAGATTGATATGTATAGTAATATTATTTAGAATAGCAATTAGAAAGCTAGAAAGTACACCCAACATTCTAAACCAACTTGGGCTGGGGTGATCAGTCCCAGCTCCAGCAGCATAAGCTGTATTCACATGCATTTACAGCAGCAGGGTGCCCTTTTTTTTTTATATACACCCACTTGTCACTTAAAATCCACAATATCAGAGATCTCTTGCCAGAAATCGTTCTTCGAGAATCCTACTTGATTTTCCCTCCAACTAATTTCTTGTTAGTAAATTAGCCCCACCTTCTCCCCTCTAGTTTTTCACCAACCATTTAAACAAACCCCCCCTTCCCCACAAAGAAAAAATCTAGGTTTTTTTCTTATAACATAACTGTTTACATTAACATTCCTAGCTAAATAATCCGAGGTATATCTAAACTATCTAATAATAATAAATAATACAATAATGGCAATGATTTACAAAAGAGAAAAGGGTTTTAAATAAATAATTATTGTTAAATATATATTATTGAAAAACATGAAGTCAAGGAGCAAAATGATTGAACAAAACGCTAGTTTTATGAAATACACTTTTATATATATATATATATATATATCGATGAATAAATATACTTATGCATATTATAAATAACATTGCCCGTACAGGCGCTTGTCTCAGAACTGACGTCCACAATCACATGCCCTTTAAGTAAGCCATATTTTTATTTGCAAAAGCAAAAAGTCTTCCCTTTTCAACAAATTTTAGCAAATTAAAATATACTAACAACACGTCATTCTCTTTGTTTTAGTATTATAAAATGAGTTTTATATGTGAACTTTTTATTTTTTTCTTAGTAAATCAAGCTATTTTTTATTTTTAATTCTTTAATTGATTTGATATCATTTCACTTGTGCTTCTAGTTATATAGATATATATATATATATGTATAAATATAAAAGCAAATATCCAATTTATAATAAGTGTCAGTCTGCAATCAAGAAACAATTCATACATGTTCTAATATATAAAAAACGGAGAATAAATTAAATTAAATATTTAAAAAGATTATTATGTGTAATTGAAATCAAATTCAAGGCACTTTAGGACCTATTCAAGGGTCAGCTACATTATGAAATTCTTTCGAAAAAAACCAAATACTGCATAGATTCTAAAAAATTAAAGAATAAAACTAGAGTAAGACGGGAAACTTATCTAATTCTTAGTGTTGCAAGGAGTTTAATCCAAAAACGCTGCGAAATGTGCATGCAATAGTTTGAGAATACATCGTTTTCAAAGCAGTCCCACCAATCCAAACCATCTCAATAATTTCAAATTTTCTCTAGATAAGATCATACTCATCAATGAAGAAGCAAGCCTTTGAACAGACAGCAATGGACATATAATTAAACAAATCAGAGTATTTCTTCGACAAAAATGATTATGCAAACAGAGAAAAAAAAAGGAAGAAAAGTAAGTAACTATGCATTTTGAAAAGAACCAAAGAAAACTGATGAGAGCAATCATATATAGCATTCGCTATAACATCTTGGACGGGCATAGGGTTATTAGGTCACATATGGCCCTTAATGGAAAGAGCCAGTTAAGGCAAGGGACACTTAGATGTTGGTCAACGCTTTTAACGGAAATGAAAAGACGCATATATTCAAGTTGTTTGTGAAAGGGCGCAAGAAAGCTTAAATTATATGGTAGAAATTAACCTAACAACCTACGAGTCAAGCCAGTTCTCATTATTATGTCAGTACTATATTCCTAGTTGCAGAAAAAATTTTATTTTCAGCTCTTTCTTGAGAACAAAAAATACCCAATTGCTAAACGAAGACATAGGATTTTGGAAAAACGAACAGAAATTAACGTAAGCATGAATATGAATAAAACAGGAACGTTGATCCATTGTGGTATTCTTGCAGAAACCGCCTATATAATGCTTAATCTTCATTGAACACTGGATATTTTAGCATAATAAAATATATCTGAATAGAATTTAAATCAAATTATAACTCCAATTATTTGATATAATGCTCAATTATGATACATATAAGGGATCCATTCTCAGCAAACCCTCGTATGGAAGTTTTCTTTACAGAGTTGTCTCTCGACTGTTGAGTAGTTGGGTTTTTATTTTACCCTTTAATATTTAGCAATATGGACCATTAATAATCATAGATTATGACGACGGTGCAAATTTGCGTCACTGTCTCAATGACATATAATAGATTGACAATTTAATGTCAAACCTATAGGATCTGCCTTGTGCCTCATGCCCTTGGAAGGAAATCCTCAATTAGGTAATCTTTATCTAAAACTAAATTAATCAAAGGGTATTCAGGTGACAACATCAACCTGAGATTTGAAAATGACCATTTCATTGCACGCTTATCACTTTTTTTATTTTTTTTATTTTTTTGAAATTTCAGTATCAAAAGTTCACTGAACCTTTACTAATCCGATTCGAGTCAAGTCGACTTAATTATTAATGTAAAGCTCTTAGAGTATTATTTTTTCTATTCACAAGACTCGAATTTAAGATTTTGCCTAAGGGAAACAAGTGCCAAACTATTTAAGCCAACCCACGTTGGTCATTGTTACTTTTTTTACAAGTTCTTTTGGGTTCTTGGGGAGATTAGAGAGTGCATAAAAATGTGGTTTAAGGCTCAATTCACGCGGTTTCCCTTGGTGAAAAAGTCATTGTCCATTAATTTTACGGCACAGATCTCATGCTTCAAAGTAAACAATCTCATGCTTTGCTGCTAATTTCGGCGTTGAATGTGTCAAACTCATCGTTCCTGTCAACTTTTTAGTTGAAGAATAATCAGTAAAAACAGGTTATACCCAATTCCCCTCCCATCCTAGTCCTAGCCTCTGCTCGAAACAAGTAAAAAAAAGAATAAGAAAAACAGGCTGTCCCTAAATTTATGGCGGTCCAAATTTCGTTTCATCGTTTCTTGCTAGTTGTTACATTAATTCATCAATCCTAAACCTAGTCTAAGTTTCCTTGTTCAACGCTCTACGCCTTATCTTCTAGGGTTACATAATTTATAAATTTATATATATATATATATCATATTAAACTAAGATAATATTATTCTTTGTTATCTTTTAACTAAACTAATTAATATAAACGAAATAGACAAAAAAGATAATAAAGAATAGTATTATCGGATCCAAAAAAATTAAAATGAATAGACAAGAGCATTAAAACAAATGAAACTTTAAATACGTCGGGCCCTTGTTTCTAGCAGAAAGTGGGCGGCACTACGCATGCATTTACCCTACGAAAAGGCCATGCAAATTGCAAACATGCGAACACTAAAAGAAAAGCAAAGAAGAAAATTAAAAAAAAAAAAAAAGAGAGAGAAAATGTGAAAAATTACAAAGTTTGTGCACGTGCGCGTCAGCAAAGTAACATTGAACAGCACGACAGCAGAGAAGGAAAGAAAGAATTACGTGAAAAATGTATTGGATATATACGCTTACTATTCTGCATAAACCGTGGCAATCCATATCTCTCTTTACATTTTTAACTTTAATTAAACTTCGAAATAAAAGTAGAGATTAAAAAACGTGAAAGGACAAATCCATGACCTTTGATTGTTGAATATCCGTCAGGATGGACCACCGCCATAAAGAAAGAAGAAGACAATGGAATATTACGGGGATAATGGCAACAGCAAAGATAGTGGCGCCCTCATGTGGAGACAAGCGGCTAATGAAACCCTAGCATTAGGCTGGGATTCGGACGAATCAAAGGCCAGTTTTTTGGCAACCCGGGCGGGATCTTGGCTTCATGGTCATGCATTTCTGAGACAGCCTTGGCTGCCCAAAGGACTCGATTCCATGTAAACTGTACTAAAAAAGTAGTAAAAAAGTTGGACACGTTTGCTACTTGGATTAAACGAACTATTCAAACTGTCATTCGGTGGAAAGCAAAAAAAATATTAGGAATCGTATTAATTTAATTAATTTATATAATTATTTTTAATAAAAATATTTACAAAATTTAAGATTTCGATCTAAAAATTTTTATTTCTTTATCTTTTATCAAGAGACAATTTCAAAAGTGCATGCTGCATGCGCTAAGATAATGACTTTTTTCTCTCGTTTTAGATTCCGCTACTGAGAATTTAATACAAATTGTAAGTATA
>JAQSVH010000014.1:2533012-2549570 GCA_029448705.1 Adansonia digitata
CTCAAAAGTTTCAATTTCAAATGTTTCAAAGCTGAAAAGACAACTCACCTAAAGTAATAAATAAATCGAAATGTTAGGAGATCAATCTGCATGACCAAGCTAAGCAAAGATGACAGAACAGGATCCTAGGAAGTTTTCCATTTCAGCCGGATCTAACGTACATATTAGAGATTGCGCTATAGGCTTAAGCCGTATCCGAATCTACCTAAACAAGATTCGGGTCACTTAAACATTCACTATTTCACAATTGTCATGTTAATGTTAAAAACTCATTTTAAATTTTTTAAAATTAAAAAAAAAAAAGATAAAAGTCATTTCTTAACATAAATTGGTAACAGAAGTTTAACAACGAAAGAAATGTATATAACCAAACAGCTAATATCACATTGTTCTCCATAATCTCACCCAAGTAATGGACCTCGTGCAGGAATCAACGATCTTCATGCTACCAATGTCTGCCTATTGTCTGTTCATATCTTTAGCCCACTCCCTAACATTAAGCACAATAAACAATTTATTAATTAACATTCTATCCCTTCACTGCTTTTTCTTTTTCCCCACCTTTTCAACTTCACACCTATATATCTCAGGCATTTAAAACTCGAGTCTCCCATCCGCATCATCTCAATATACGCTAATATTGTTAAATTATAGCAATAGCAAGAAGCCATTCCATGGCATTTAAGACTCTCGCTAAAAGGGGAATCGCCTAGCACACCAAGCAACTATCAATTGATCGACAGCATGTATAACGATTACGTATGAATTATAAAAATTGGTGCACTGAATCCAGTAATGTCAAACAAAATGGTCGCATTCTCCAGCTTTTGAGTAGGAAATTTTATTCTTTTTAAGTCAATCTGTAAGTAAAAACCTTAAAAACATGGAGGCGTGGAAATATTTTTACAGGAATTTGTTCTAAAATGCTTCAAAAATATTGAACACATGACAGCCGATTATATATGAAAAAAGAGACAGTTAGTTTCTTATAATCTTCGGATTCTTCGAACAGGTAGCTTTATTCTGTTTTGGTCGGAAAGTGGTATTTGAATTGAGCTCACGAAAAGGAAGAGGTAACAGTGTAAAACAGAGTTTGGGCAAACGAAGAAAAAAAAAATTCTAAGCAAAGGGTGAGAAAGAATCAGGTGCCATGGAAGCCGAGCAAGTGTGAGAATTACCAGAAGTGGCTTTTACCTATTTTTAGCAAAATTAAAATAACCACCATTGTTGTATCCATTCACTTTATAATAAGATAACCAATTTATCAAGGAGATACTTTGCCCAAATATAACAGTAACCTTATGATAATTTTCTAAGCAAACTTGATTTTTGTCAAACAGCTGCAGACTCCCAGATAAGCTTATCTTCCATGTAAAACTTAGCTAGTAAGATTTATATATAAAACTATACAAGTAAGTCAACATACCTAGTTTTATTGTACTTTTAATTACTTAGATCCCTTTGCTATCTTAAGGTTAGAGTGTGCTTCGGGGGTATAAACTCGGTGCCCTTTAATCTTTGTTGTCTTGCAGATATGATATCAAAACTCTTGGCCATCACCCCTTGCCTATCTATCCTAATTGTTGCACCAACAATTTGTGCTGTATGTGAAAATCGACAAGCTATAAGCTCATAACAAAAATCTCATTTAAGCATATTAATGAGTAATATCAAGTTACTACGTAAATATGCTCATTCGACCTTATACAGTCTGTACCCATGCCAAGGGTTAGTATAAGAAGATAATGATTCTCTATCGATTAGTCAATGATATGAACTGTGACTTAACAAATAAAGTTCATCCTTCCTTATTCAATCAACTTTTTTTTTAAATAAAACTGTAAAAATAATTCGTGCATTGATCTAAAATAAATAATATCTCTTAACGAATGCAATCCGATAATTTTTTTTTATCAAAAACGATAAATCTTTCAAAAAGAATTAGAACCATAGATTAAGGTGACAGCCTAAAGCTAAAGCATTTTCATTTTTAAACTTTTGTTTGGTTGGGTACTATTTCTTAACATGCGCTCGATTTTTTTGGGACCAATGTTCTTATAGTGTACGGTCAGATCGCCGAGTTAGTGTTGTATCGGTGGTTGCTTCAAATCCATTCACATGCATAGCTACTTTTGTCTTCGAATTTCTAAATAGGGATTCAAATTGGCGAGCATACATGATAGATGGATACCGACAGCACTCAGCCCCACGTTCTAGAGAGAGTAATTTAATCATTGCAGGGCTTGGACTCAAAACCTTGACCCAAGCCTGGTAATAACGGGTCTGATTTCGCACGAGTCGATGACCCAGCCCATGGGCCCGTATATCTGGCGCTTTCTCTGACTTTCAATTTTCGAACTTCACAAACTGGAAAAGGAAAACAGAAGCAGAGGGAAAATGGGGGTGAAGAATTTGTGGGATATTTTGGAATCATGCAAGAAAACTTTGCCTCTTCATCATCTCCAGAACAAAAGGGTATGCGTAGATCTGTCTTGTTGGATGGTTCAGCTTCAAAATGTTAACAAATCTCACTGTCCTCTGAAGAACAAGCTTTATCTCATGGGTCTCTTTCACCGCCTCAGGGCTCTTATTGCCTTGAATTGCAGCCTTATTTTTGTCACTGGTAAATTCCTTTTGCTCTTCGATTATTGGTTCTAGTGAAACAGGATATGGGTGTCACTTCGAGGTTGGAAACTTTATGCAAATGGCATCTTCTTAAAGGTTTTCTAAAGTTGGGGTTTTGCTAAGAATTTTGATTTTTTTTTCTATTTTAATGTTTTAATGTAGTGACTGTTGCATTTATTTGCTAAGACAGTGATCAAATGAATAATAAAACCATCAAATTTTTAACTTCTCTTGCTTTATCAAAATTTGCATACGGATTGAAAAACATAGCTTCTGGTTTTGTCAATTTGAACCTTTGTAATGCTTGGGGATTGAACTCTTCCAAGTTTGATTAAAGTGTTTTTAATAATATTGTATTTTAGGAGACAATTGTATTTGTAGTAGTCTAGCTGCTTCTTTGGATAATTAAATCAATAACTTATAAATAAATAAAAATGTGCATAGTTTTTTTTATTTTTTAGTTGATGTATGGTAACATTTTAATTCATTCTTTCTTGTAGATGGTTCAATTCCTGCCATCAAGTTATCTACATATAAGCGACGGTTAAACTCAGGAATTGAGGTAGAGAATCAGGTATGCTATCTTTCACTGTAATCCATATTTATCCTCTGAATTTTTTTCAGTTGCTATAATTTCTTGGGAACGTTTTCTTTTGGCAAACTTAAGTAGTTGTTAAGGCAGGCTACCCATGATGGGACAAATTCACAGAAGTTGTCTTCGCTTAGAAGGAATATGGGATCTGAATTCTCATGCATGATTAAAGAAGCAAAATTCCTTGGATTAGCACTTGGAATTCCTTGCTTAGATGGGTAATTTCCATTAGTTTAATAGTTTGATAAATTTTGTTAATGAACTGTGGGCTAATTCTTCCATCTCCTTCTTTTACTTTAAATTCAGGATCGAGGAAGCTGAAGCACAATGCGCTTTACTAAACTTGGAATCCTTATGCGTAAGTAGTTCCTTTTTTTTCTTAGTGAGTACAGTTGAAATACTACGATAATCAAAGTTTGTAAATGCAGTCCTTCATTAAGTTACTTTACTATCATCAGGACGGGTGCTTCTCTTCTGATTCAGATATCTTCCTTTTTGGTGCCAGGACAGTGTACAGAGACATTTGCCTTGGTAAGTGTTTGGGGATTATTTTTCCTTTTAGTTGTTTTATAGAAATATCAATCTTGCTAATCCTTTTATATTTTGAATTAGGGGAAGGAGGTCATGTTGTTTGTTATGAAATGGATGATATAGAGCGAAAACTTGGATTTGGAAGGAACTCCTTGGTAATTTACATCTTTGCATCAATCATTTAATAGTTAATTGCACGAAGTTTGAAAACTCATTATGTTGAGACTTTCAGATTTCTTTGGCCCTTCTTCTTGGCAGTGATTACTCTCAGGGTGTTCATGGTCTTGGTCTGGTATGTTTCAATAGCAAAATGCTTCTGATATGCTTCTGGGTTGTTTTTGCTTGTTTTAAAAATGCTTATTGAACAAGATTCACATTCCTTGTTGATACAGGAGTCAGCATGCCAGATTGTTAAATCAGTTGGGGACAATGATATACTTCAAAAAATTGCATCAGAAGGACTTTCTTTTGCAAGGAAGAAGAAAAATTCAAAGAAACTGGGTCAAGTCAAGTGCATTGACAAGGGAAACTCATTGTCTTGCGAAGTGAACATGACTGGTGAATGAAGTAACCTGCCACCATTACATATTAGGATATTGTTGGCTTTTGCATCTTGTTCTGCTTGGATACTGTTTTCCAAAGTTTATTATGTTATGGTTCCCTAGACAAAATGGTCGAGCTAAAAAGGAATAACCTTTTGTAAAGAGTACTGTAATCATATTGTGAGATGACTTCTATAAAGTACCTTTAGTCCAACTGGTAAATATATCCGTGTATTTTGAGACTTTTTTCTCTTTTATGGGAAACAATAGTGCTTGATATAGGTAGTCTGATATTTACTGAGATTATTATTGGGAAGGATGTTGGTTGAGTGATATTAAACTTTAAGCTTGATGTGAGAAGACTCGCATATGCTCAGATTGACACTGCTAACTTTGTGAATGATTGTGGTAGGAGACAATCAGAATTCGCAAACAGATAACCAGTATCTGCGAGTGGTGGAAGCATATATGAAGCCCAAGTGCTACTCGGCAGACTCTGATGCCATCCATAGGTAAAGTTGTATAGACCAGTCTCATTATATGATTGTATACCAACAAAAAGCACTTGGTGCAAAGAACAGTTTTATCACTTTTTTTTTTTATATCCTATTCTCTTCCCTAGCCCCCCCACCCCCGTCACCCCCCCCCCCAAAAAAAAAAAGTGAATATGCATATGAAAGGATGAAATGAAGTTGATATTGACATGTGTGCTCTTATGAACATCTGCATGTTTGACATAATTGTGGATGGAGTGTTTCTTATATTTTCTAGGGAATGAATGTATAGATGTCCTACAAAAGCATTTTCTTAAGAGTGCCTCTCTATATTATTAAGAGTCTCTAACTTTTCCCTAAAAAGAAATGGTGTTTATGGACTGCGTTCCAAGGCCTTTTTTTTTTTTCTTCGGTTGATTCTGTTTACTTCTGCCACCCCCACCGCCCCAAAAGAAAAAAAAAAGTTCGTCTACTGTACTTGCAGACCTTTCTGAATATTGTGATAGCCAAGGATAAATCTTTAATGATAGTTCAGCAATAATTTGGAAAATTTTGCAGCGAGGTGCTTTTCTTTATAAAAGTGACTGCTTTTTCAGTACTAGTCCCTTGCTAAGAAATGTTGACCCTATTCTTAGTGGAAATCATAAAGCTCCAAACATCTAAACTGAAAACTCAGTAGCATAAGATGACTGATTATTGGGATTGGGCCTGGTCATCAGTTAGCTGCTTTATTCTTGTAGAGTGCTTGTGCAGCGTCCATTCCAGCATGAGCAACTTCAACAGCTATGTGCTCAGTTCTTCGGGTGGCCTCCTGAAAAAACAGGTAGTTCCTTTGTTCCAAAATTTACCAAGTACATGTGCAGAGGGATATGTCCTTGCCCATGCAAAATTTGACCTATTTTCATCAATTAAACCATGCACTTGGAAGTACGCATTTTGCGCATATTGCTCATAGTGTATCAATGGCTCAGATGAATACCTCCTTCCTAAGATTGCTGAAAGAGATTTACGACGATTTGCGCATTTGCGATCTACTTCGTCTCAGTTAGATGTTAACATTCCATTGAAGGAGGTACTATTGCCATCTTTCATCTTTATACAAGTTCTATCTTGAACATCTGCAAGCCAAAATTCTTGTTTGACTTGCTGCTTTTGAAAGGCTTATTGCTTTTGAAGGACCCTTTATTGGTCATTCATGTTGTGGAATGGTAATTGCTAGTGTGGCTCCGAAACTGTTCTTATCTGGACAGTGTGTTTGGAATTGCTAAAGATGTCAACAGATTGTTATGCACTCCGATGCACTTTTAAAAGCTAAAACCATGCTTTTGATTAGAACCACTTCAGCACAATTGATTACCTTTAAATGATTTTAGATCCTAATTAAGGAAATATACTGGACTCGTATTTGAAGTAATTAAGATAGATTGTTTCAATGTGATTTACCTGTAAGCCTCCAGCTTGTGACGTGATAACCAGAATATGCATCATAATTTCTCCAGTCTTGTACCATGAAGATATTGTAGTATTTAATTTGCACATTGAAATTCAAGAGATGTTGTTAGCGCTGGTCTTTAAATCCTTGCATACCAATATAAGCTTTCCCATTACAGGTGCCAGTTAAGTGTCCTGTATCAGCAATTATCAAGCGCCGAAAAGTTCATGGAAGAGCATGTTTTGAGGTGTCATGGGAAGAGTTTTATGGAATTAAAAGCTCTGTAGTTTCAGCAGATCTTGTAGAGAGGTATGTTGCCATTTTCATTTGATCACCAGTATCTATTGGTGTTAAGATAAATGTTTTATATATATATATATATATATGTATGTACGAGAACATCACCATGGTTGAAGTTATATGAGGTTGATCACCATGCTTAATACAGTACTATCTCCCAATTTGATTATTGCACCGCAATATCCCAACAAAAAATGGGCTTTTTATATTCGACCAAAATCTTAAACCTTTTAATAGCTCTCCCTGGCACTCCCTCGATTTTATTAAAGATTTGGCGGCCTCTTTTTTTTTTTTTAATTTTTTTTATCCTTTTGATTCTTCTGAGTTATTAATGTACTCTCCCAATAAATGATTCATTTCCTGTTTTCCACAGTGCTTGTCCTGAAAAGATTAGAGAGCTTGAAAATAGAAGAGTTCTTCTAGAGAAAAAAAATCAACATAAACCGAGATCAAAGAAATTGGAAAACAAATGTTCTGTGGCTGAAATAGAACTGAAACTTCAAGAACTGTTGCTTGACATCGAGTTAGGGAGCAATTCCAGTGCCATCGCTTCAAGAGAAGTTATATCAGACAAAATGACCATAGCAACTGAGGTTAATTTCATAAACCAACATCCCCAAGTTATTTTGGATTCGGAAGGCAATGCTGATTGCAAAGATGCAACTTTATGCCAACAAACTGGTGCTACTGGTTCAAAGCACGAAGTTATCGATCTTTTGAGCCCCTCTCCTCAAGTGCTGTCACAGAATGTTTCCAGATGCACTCAAATGAATGGTCAACACATTAGTATAATTGATTTGAGTGACTCGGAAACTGAGAGATCACCTGAACATGCAAGGAAAGCAAGAGAGCTTAGGCTGTTCCTTGACAGCATTCGAGATGACTATCATTGACCGAGCCACGAAAGCACTGTTTAGATAGTCAACTATTATGTATGTTTTTCGTTGTAATATGTCAACGATGTTGTTTACCTTTTGTTTAACGTTTGTCTTTATTTATGTGAATGCTGTTTGTCATTCATAAAATGATTCAACCATCCAGCCTCACATGTCACACTCTGCTGTCCAGATTCTTCATTTTCTCGAATGTCTTCACATGTCACATGAATATAAAGTACGGTTTTTTAAATATGTGAAAAAAAAAACTTAAAAATTAAAAGTATTTATATCAAATATATACTTGTATTTACATTAATCTATTTATCATTACCCTAAAACCAAAAAAAATACGTATGCGTTCAACCTGTCTAAACCACAAAAAAAAGAAAGGAAAAAAATGAAGTATCATTCATAAAAGATAATGGACAATTGCTTCAGTGCTATTGTCTGAAACAGCATATATACGGTGGTTGATGATAACTTGTTGGCCAAGGAATAGGTTTCAAATTGCTCTCGTGTCTGACTGGGAAGGAATCCCGGAGTTGGTTCAAAATGGGAACTACCATGGACTGAGTTGCTACGGAACCAGGCATTTGAACTCGATAAGGAGAATGGAACACTGTTTTTTGAACATAGGCCACTAGTACCGCTTGGATGATGGAAACTTGAGATGACAGGTGGAGGAGTTAACCCTAAGACCTGACTTTTAGGATGGAGTTGAGTATTCCCTCCATAGCAGGACGCCTGAAACAAGTTCACGCCCTCACTTTGAGGAAAAGCTTGATGTTGTGGCATCGATGACCCAGGAGGAACAGACCAAGCAACATGGTCAGGAATTATGTTGGACCTACCAGAATCTGGGTTGCTAAGGAACAAGGCATTTGAACATCTTGAGGAGAACAAAAACTTGTTCTTTGGACGCAGGCTGCCAGTACTGCTTGGGACATGGAAACTTGAGATGCAAGTTGCAGGAGTTGAACCTGAGTCCTTACTTTTAGGCTGGAATTGAGTATTCCCTACATAGCAGGATGCCTGAAACAAGTCCATGCCCTCACTTTGAGGAAAAGAAGCTTGATTTTCTGCTCAATGACCCAGATGGTACAGGCCGAGCAACAAGGCCAGGGATTATTTGGGAAACTGCTAGAGGGCCAGGGTTCCCAGATGAGGGTCCTAAAACCGGTTTAATCTCAGCTACCCTTACTGCCAGCATGATTCCATCCATTTTATAACCATTCAAGTGTGTCACCCAGCAGCAGCTGCATCTGTTGGATATTCAAATTTAACAAAGCCATAGCATTTGCTTAAATCTGTAATTTGGTCTGTGATCACTTTTGCTTCAGTTAGCTTACCAAATGGAGAAAACAGCTCTCTCAAACGATTTTCATCCACGACTTGAGGCAATTGGCCAAAGAAAAGATTTGCAGCGTCAACTTTTTTTTTTTTTGGTTTATTTTGAGTTGGTACAGGGCAGACAGCAGTCAGATGGCTGTTGTTACCACGGTTGTCACAGGAAATGCTCATGAAATTAGACTGCAGGCTAGGACAGCAATATCGCTGGTGGCCTTTCTGACCGCATACAGAGCAACAACTTACATCTTTCTTCAGTCTTGCAAGCTCAAATAACTGGGCCCGTTTGTGTTCATTTTTTCCCTCTGCAACTGGAATTAGAAGTTTCTTAAACCATTTGAACTGCAGCATCTAATGATTTTTCATCGTGTGCCCCTATTCTGACATGTAAATCTGCTTTTTCAGAGGAAAGCTTAAGGACTCTTGTTGATAAGCCTTTCCCTCTTAAAAAAAAAAATCCTAGCCCTACTTTCCTATCCATCCTCTTTGGAGTACTTTCCGGAGGACCAAGGATGAGACCAATAAAATTGTAACCAGGATACTCTTTCACCAGTATGAAAAGTTTTTCACAGAGCTTTGTAGTCATGTAATCATAAGGTTGTTTTTTTTTTCAAATCAGGGTTTTTCCGAATCAACCTTGATTGGATATCTAGACGTTTTAGGACAAGTTTTTGACGAAGCCTCACTTCCCATGTATTTATTCCGATTCCAAGGTTGTTGTACAACGGTTCGGGAGAAGAAGATCTTTCATGTTCATGCCTATCATGTTACTGCAAATTGTTTTTTATCTCTGAAAGTTCAGCCTTGAATTTCTGAACTTCAGGATCGAACTCAAACCTGATAGGGCAATTTTTCATTAAGGAACCTTAACTGAACCAGGGAATTGAACTTTGGGTTCATCGCTAGCCCACCTGGTTTTCCTTACTTTATAAATCTTTTCATCATCACTTGTATGTCCATCTCCCTCAGGCTGTGGATCCCATCTGTTACGCCTGTGTTTTCCAGAATCATAGATACCTCCCTGCTGTTTGGAAGCATAATTATCAATAATCGCATTAGACAGTCCAGATTGCCCTTGAAAATCAGGAACCTGCTCGGAATTCTTTAAACCTTGCATGATAGCTGTCTCACCTGATCTATCCACTAACCTCTTCTTTTCAATTGAATTATTAGGAACAGAAACTGGCTGATGTCCAACTTCATCAACTTTACTAACAAAAGATTTCTCAGCTGAAATGATGCTTCAATGGATCCTTGACTAGTTCTTTGTTGTCATTATGCTGCTACTCTTTTAGTTCCTCTTCAAATTCATCATAGGAATAGTCCTTCAGTTCCTCGGTTGGGTTCCACTTCACTCCTCAATACATTGCTTCCTCCACTCAGGAATATCATAATCAATCCAATAGGAAGAAAAAAAATGGTATATAGATTCTTTCGCCGGCCCCAAAGCTCTTTCCACGGTAACACCTCTTTAAAGTCCCTAAAACATGTCACCAAGCAATTATCCAATAAACAGCGGACAACTTAAGTCACCAATGCTAGCAAGAACATTTTCTACAAATAAAATACCAGCCATTTAAAACAATAATTCATCAATGGAACCGACTACTCGTCCTATATTAGCAATATATTTTGCAGCAAAACAGCTTAACGGTTAACCTAAAATTTATTGGCCAAAAACCCTCCAAATTAACATTAAAATCAATATGCAGTTAGGAATCACGTGAATTTTAGTTACAAGAAAAGATTAACCAAATCAAAACTCAATAACAATGATAATCAGAGATCGCAGAAGAGCAGAGTCCTGTCAACTCTGTCTGCATATACAAAAAATTAACTTCTTCGAACCTTCATTTCTTCATTAGCAGCAAAATAAACCCATTTTTGTAATACTTTCTTCAACCGAGCCAAAATATAACCACTGGATTTAGTTTTGGCCATTTTCATTCTTCAGACCTTAAAATTCAAATTCCGACTTTGTAGTTCCATTTTTTCACAGCTTCCGCACAGAGTAACAACTGAATTCCATAAAAAAATAACAAATAAAAAAAATAAGCGGTTAGGGCTTCAAGTCACGTGATCTTCGATCAAGGCATGTTATTGAACGTAAAAAATAAATAAATAAATAAGTCTAGGTGAAATACTGAAATGATCGGTTAACGTACCAGTGAATGAGTGAGAGAGATCGGTTTGAGGAGTGAAAGAATCCTAAGCGATCGCAAGGATTCAGAGTCGAGGAGCAGGGGATTGGGGAGTATTTGTCGGGAGGGAAAATCACCAAGCAAAAGCAAGGAAGTGATCGGCCGAGAAAACTGTTGCGGAAGAAAACAAAAAGAGAGTTTCGAGGGAGCGATTTGTAAAGAGGAAAATATACATATATATAAAGCTGGAAACCATAACCCTTTTCTCCAGGACTTCAGCAGCAAAATTAAAAACAATGGAAAGTATTATAGAAAATAAAAATGAATATAAAGGAGATGATTTAAACGTGGAAGAATATTTGTCACAACGCGACGTTGAGAGACAGGGACTTGAACTCGACAAAATAAAGCAGTCCGATTGCAAAGACTGCCTTTTAGAAGCGTACGTAGTGAGCTGATCGGTGCTTGAAAATTTTTTCTTTGTTCACGTTGAAGACGTGTTAGATTTGAATTAATTTAAAAGTTTATATTAATCTTTAAAATAATATAAAATATTATTTTTATTTTATTTATAATTATATTTAAATAAAATATAATTTTTATTATATACATGGTAATTCGAATCAAATGTAATAAACTAATCAACTCAGGATTGCCCAAAGCCGAGCTCTAATTTCATTGTTAAAACAAAAGCCCCCATTCTGCTGTGACAGAATTCCCTCTGCAATAATCCTCCAACTTTTAATTCAATTTTTAAAGGTTAATCTTTAAAATTATTATATTGTTTTCATTAAATATATTATTTCTATCCGGTTGAAACGCATAACGTTAATTGTTAATTACCATAATTAATAAAAAAATACTACTGGAAATGCTATATTTTAACTAATATTAGAAGAATGTTGCTAAACCTTATTGCAAATCGTCTAATTTCTATTAGGCAACAAGGCTAACAAAAGGTGGTGAACTTCCTTCTGCTTCACGTTCTTCCCGCCACTCATGCATGACGATATCAAATGGAAAAAGGTTACAAAAGAAGTTATCATAACGAAGAAGACCCCTCCATTGGCTGAACTAACTGAACGTGTTCTCAGAAAGTAGCTCAAAGATCATAAAGATTAAATCGTTATCCAAAGAATTCAGAATCTACAGAAGCCATGCTTATAATATATATATATATATATATTTATATAATGCTCAATTTGAAACCTCATGGCATACAAATTGTCTTATTTTAGTTTAACGATAATCATTGAACTGAATTGTATTACAAATTAAAATCGTCATATCCACTATATAATCACGTATGCATGACAATACAAGACTTCAACAAAAACGCAAATGAAGAACATCGAGTAATGGATCAATCCAGGATTGATTGCCTCATTCATTCAAAGTTAAGAAAAACATTTTTATATGGATAAATTTCGTTACCCGTTCTCAAAATAAGTAGAAAAATTGAAGGAAAGCCATGAGTAGATGCAACAATGATTATTAGAGACCAGCTGGAAACTGAAGCTCAACTCAAATCTTAACTGATTTTCCAGGAAAACAGAAAGCCGAACCTCCAATGCCATTTGGAGCTCTGTTTTAGCTTCGTTTTTATAACTCAGTCCAATACAGGACAAAGCAGATTAAATGAAGAGTAATTGAGTATCAATGTTATGCAGAGTGTAGTAGGTTATTTTCCCCCGTCTAGGCTCATTTTTCTATTGACCTGCGTTTAGATCTCAGGATCACGACAACTGCCCGAGAAATTATGAAGGAACGGAATAAAAATGAATCAATGAATGTTGTTCATCACAACAATAATGTTATCCCTGAATGTACATCATCAATCATCGCAATGTGATTTCTTGAGCACCATATGCCCAGATTCATCTTTCTCAAAAAGGCGTTCGATCAATTCATTCCAGCTTTCTTTGTTCTTGCTTTTCCCTGATGATCCGACAGATGACTCACCACTAGATTTAAGGGATTTCTCCCCATCCTCCGGCTCATCAAAAGTTCCATATTGGGAAGGCGAATAAGCATGGGGCACTGACAGTGTAACAGCCCTTTGGAGTGCAGCTTTGTACTCTTCAGTGTGTTCCCTAGCCAAAGTCTCCTGCCGTTCCATTCTCTGTTTTGCCGGGATCTCCATGATACGATCTTTCTCCAGCATTAACTAAAGCATAATTGAGAGACAATGGTGCGGAGGTTTAATTTCTGTGTGGATTGAAGAACAAATTGCAAATGAAAACAACCAGCAGAGAGAAGACTCACATAAGGCGTATTAGGAAAACTATTGCCTAAATTTTCTTTAAACCATCTACAACACTATATATGCATTTATTTCATGAACTATTTATGGCTGGATTCGTTAAACCATTAGCACGACAAATGAAGCAGCTTTAAACTTACATCCAAAGCTCGCCGTGCTTCTCTTTCTATCCATATTATAGCATGGTCTGAGGTGGCATTACAAGAAAGAACAATGTGCTCAAACCTCCCATCCACTGGCACTGCTGTCCTCACAACAGGGGGATATCTTCCTAATCTGCAAGAGTGATGCATAATGGACAGTCCATCAATTTATTATGCATTATGGTGAATCTTTTAATTATGAAGCCTGGCTATGTTATTTTCCTTTTAGTTCAAGAACATCTTCGATACGAGATAAAAACATAAGACCTGATGCCGGTCCCTATTTCTCTATGCTAAGATAATGACCTCAACATTAAATGCAATGGAATTTAGACACATGCCCAACATACAAGCCTGTACAAGATTCCAACCTTGCAAGGCGGTCTCAAAAAATGAGACCACGTCAGTTAATTAATAAATAACCAAACTCCGTAAGCACTAAGCAGATATACACGAGAGAGCTATGCTCGTTATGCCTCATTATACCTGAAAGGCTTTCGCTCGACGATATGATAGAGGCGGCCAGGTGCATAAAGCCTCCTTGGATCTTTAAGCATCTTCTCCTCTGGTATACAAGTATCTCTCATGCACCTCAGACAAAGTAGACATGGCAGACTGTTTAAATGGAGAAAGCAAAAAAAATTGTCAATAGATTAAAAATAACACCAAAAGTAAGAATGCTTTGATATACAATAATAATGGATCTCTAACTCTTTTCTTTTTCCTTTTCCCTTTTTTTTCTTTTTTTCATGTGCCAATCACCGTTGTTTATTGGTAGGAATCCGAGGAATGGTGGTACAACTAGCTTTTAAAAGGATATTAGAATAGACTCCAGAAGCCTACTAGCTGTAAACAGAACTATAATTGAAATGGGTGATAAAGTCCAATTATACCAGAAAAGTGACTTGAAAATGTCTTCCAAAGGCGTGGCTGTTCGTGGCAAGAAGTCATCCTAATTCAGCAGTAACCATAATTAATTACCAAAGAGAAAAAAAACAATAATAGTATAATAAATGATACATGGAAGGTTTCAATAAATAAAAAGTCAGATATCAATCACTATGATTCACAAATATAAAATACACCAACTTATATAATCTTAACCAGGTGCTTTCAACATTTGGTGCCATTATCAGTGTGGTATGATCTTATACAATGTATAAAGAACATTCATTCTAATTTCTGCACAGCTACTTGTACTCATATCAAACATATCCCACTATAAAGCAAAATACAATTCCTTTTGGTGTCTATGCCACTGCATTAGATATCGTAACATCGAAAAATATAATTTAGAGTTTAAATATTCATTGGACTAGTCCAAGTTCTATTTTGCCTTTTCTTTGTTTTGGTTCCCTTCCCTTACCGGCTCTTGAACCTTGCTCTTGAAGGCAAATGTCAAGCACCTAACCTTCCAGGATGATGCGATCTTCGAGTCACTTCCTAAAAATTTTCACCATCAAATGTAGCCTTCAAATCTTCTATTACAGTTTACAGAAGATTTTGCAGAATCTGATTCCTTAGATCCTCTGATGCTTGTTATCTCCCATCAGTTCATGCTAAACATATATCATGCATCTTGAGGTGCATTTATGCCAACCATTTTTCTTCCGTAGAAATTAGAGAACTGAAATCAATGACCACCTAAGTCCCTTAATTACCAAGTTATCATAATGAAGTCTTATATAAGCATGATCCTTCCTTACTCATCAAGAAGGTGAAGAATTATAATAAAATATAAACTCTCAAGCGAATGAGTGGGTGGAATATAAAGTAATAAACCCAGTCCATTGCATTAAAGAACTAATCGCTACAGAAACCGTTCACACCTTATCTCTAAGACCATCCTTTTTTCTTACTCAGAACAGAGCTCCTATCCCAAATTTCTTAGTTAAACAAAATGTAGTGCAACATCATTTAATACTACGAGTACTGCAACCAATTATAATTCTTTAGGGACTTCTAAAGAAGCAAGCAACAACATGATGTTTATATTAGACCAACTGATAGTATCATTCCTAAGACGCAATAATGCCACACAAACAATAAATGAATAAAAGAAAAAAGCAAAAAACTTGCCTGAAGAACCACAGAATTAATGACATCTGCATATCTGACTGCTAAATTTAGCGACATGCACCTTGCAGGTGCAATAGCATAGCACCTAATTCTCCTCCTTTCAATGTTTCCCAGTTTATCAAGATTGTTAACAACCACCAATGCCAACATGGCTGCTACACCAGACCCAAGAGAATGTCCTGCAAACGTCAAAGTATAATTTGGATACTTCTCCACCAACTCCTTCAAAATTTCGCACTCTGCATCCAAAACCCATCCGGCAGCCTTCAAGAGTCCATTATGAACATAGCCACCATCAAATTTCTTTTTCCCCAGCCGATTATCCAAAAGCACTTGGTAGTCACTCTCTTTTGCCAAATTAAGACCTCTAAAGGCAAGGACTATATCAGAATGATCATGATCAAGATATAATATATATGAAGGAGCACGTCCTTGAGTGTCTTCATACGTTTTTCTGAGAATCAACCAATCTGGGTTGATCCCATAGCCTCCAGGAGGTTCCCAAAGGGGGTGTCGAAGATCGTCTTCATAGACTGCTAGAATATAGCGGCACAGTCGTGGGACAGGTTCAAATTCTTCAGCAGTTGCAAGGCCCCATGTTTCACTGTCATGGCCAGCGGTATGAAGGCATCTTTTCCATGCCCAGCGTGCACATGCCAGACAGTAAACACATTCAAGGAGTGGGAGACCACATATGATAGACATCGATGACTACCCCCTAAGTATAACAATGTAGATCACAATAATATGGATTTTGTAAGTAAATGGGGTAGAAACAAGGGAATTGGTCTACTGATGTACGAAATACCAGATAGGAACTTAGAATATGGAACTCTATAAATGATTTGAGAATGGGATGAGATGCAAAAATCCAAATTATTCAGGCAACAGCGACTGTAGAACTTGGATTTCAAACTATGCTATTTGACGAGAAGGAAATATACTTTGTCGAGGTTTAATTATATAAATTTCAGCTACAAACAAAGTATTTGTATAAGTATTCCAATTCACTAAATGGATTGACAGACAATATGTAAACCCTCACTAGGCTAAGTGCAAAAATGATTAAAAGTAGAAGATTTTTAACCAAAAAGTAGAATATAATGACTAGGACTCAAGAAGATGATCTCAGCTTCCTTCTAGGATGCATTATAAACTGAACATACCAACAGAATGGATTCCAAAGCAGAA
>JAQSVH010000014.1:2573341-2587518 GCA_029448705.1 Adansonia digitata
TTTTAAAAAATTAATATTCAATTTCGTTTTTTGAATTATTAAATTATTTGATTATTTTTTAAATTCAGTAAAATTACCTGATTAATGATATCAAATTTAATTAATTTTTTTATAAATAATATTTACATAGGTGAATGAAATTGCTGCCCTTGATGATCAAAGAAAACTATTTACTCCATCATTTCTAATTGGTTCTGCCACCAACATTAAGGCCCCAGCCTGTCACAAGCTCGACGTTCGTTTTAATATATTAAAAGTGATTTTTGTTTAATTTCATAAATTAAATTAAAAAATAATTTTTATATATATTTATTTTTAAATTAATTTGCTTAATATACTCTAAAAGATAATAATGTATCTTCTATTTACTTTATTTGTTATTTGTAAAGTTTAAAAATTTCCTTGGCTTATATAAAATAATTTCTAAAAATTCTAGCCAAAAAATAAAAATAAAAGAAAAATTTATAAAAGAAAAACATTTCCATGCTTTATCAATTATTATTAATGAAATACTATATCAATAATATTATGCTATTAAGCCACTTAAATACAAATCTTTGACATGTGAATTTGATTTTTTATTTTTATTTTTATTTTTTGATAATGAACCAAAGGAAAATATCAATAAAATAAAGAAACTGGAAACAGGATTAGAGCTTGATGAATAATTCATAATATATGCTTTAAAAAATTAATAAAACACGAATTATTATATTTTTATTTTCATTTGAAGTTTTATGGTAGGGGTGTGTCTCCGTACATCGGATTGAGTTAGAATTAAAAAAAATTATTTGTTCGGATTTAAATTTGAATTTGGTTCATTTGATTAAAAATTTGCTTTATTTTTAAATTATATTAAAATATTTTTACACTTTTACAATTAAATTTAAATAAAAATTTATTTAATAATATTTCAATCAAATTAATCTAGACTATTAATAATTTATCCGAACCTAATTAGAAGTTGAGGTGTTCATGGCCTAAGCCATAACTTTAAAAAATCTTGAATTTTTTATCTAAGTTCGTTTTCGATATGATTCGCTCATATTACTCATACTTATTATTTATGAGTAATAAAAGTTTAAAAAATTAATTTATATTAATATTTACATATTTTATAATTAAATTTAAATAAAAATATTTTTTAATTATTAAATATCAATTCGAACTATATCAATATAATAAATTTACAAAAATTTATCTAAAATCTAATCAAAAAATAGTATCTATCGAGTAAACGGGTCGGATAACCTGACCCGTTTATGTCTGTTGTCTAGAAATAAATGGCATTGCCATACAAAATCAGAACGAAATTTGCACCGTCTCTAGAAAACAATGGAAGGGGCGAGAAAAAAGCCACCCAGCGAGGCTCACGTGAATGAGACCAACAACAAAAAGAGAAAGCTCTCAGCCGCCGAAAATGAGGATTTCCGGGAGTCCTACTTCAAAATCCGTGTTGTTGTCCGACGGCTTCGACCCCATTTTATGCAGGTAATGATATATACTTACAATCATCATTTGTGAGTCGAAAGGACTTTCTTGTTTGATTTGGTTCCTTCTATTTCGGGTTTTTGCGCATGCTTGGTTGGTTTCTTATTGGAATTTAATGATCGTTTTGAGTGGTTTTGAGTGGGTTCTCGTAGCCTTTTTGTTTTCTTTTGTGGGTTTAATCTGTTTAGGATTCCTTTTTGTCTCTTCGTTGTTTCTTGGTGAGCAAGTCGGGTTTCCACGGATAAAAAAATATTGATTTTAGGAGCCTTTTTTGATTGTATGAAAATCTATGTAACAGACAAGACGACACAATGGGATCAAAAGGTCTGCCTCTTGAAGAGTCAATTCATGTTAATATTTTAGATACTTGCATATATATATATATATATTTTAGATGTACATAAAGTTATCCGGGACCATGAGTCGTTAATTTGCAAATTTTGAATTAGTAGATTTATTAGATTTTTCATTTTGATTTACTTATTTTCGTTTTCAACAATTCATTTAAGAATGGATCGAGGAAAAACTAATGAATCTATCAGCTACACAAAAATACTTTATGATAGTCAATATGAGAATGAGACCTTACCACTCATCATGGTATTCTTCGTCTCATGGTTACTTTATTGAAGATGTTGTTGACTGTGAACCAGTATTAGGTTATTTACACAGAAGAATGGAAAGATGAGCCAAGTAAGACTCATAAACCAAAAGTGCCATTTTTCCTAGAGTTGATCATATGCAAAGTGTTTTACTGTTCCTTGATATCATGGAAATGTTTATAAGGATTGCTGTTTGTCCATATTTATGACTTGTTTCTGGAAACATGTTTTTGAAATCCAGACAGTTAACAGTCTAGGATTCAATTTGGAGAGGCCAATTATTGATTCTTAGTTTACTTTCAATCCTCATATTATGATTTTTGCTTTATATTTGATAGAAGTGCTAAATGTTTTGGAGCATAATGAAGCTCTTTCTAGTAGCTTAGAACAATGACCCTTGCCTTGATTGAAACTGATAACCAACAGGCTACGTTGAGACAATCGGAAAAATGGCAGGCATCATGCACATCTTTATGCCTGTGGTCCGTTGATTTCAAGATCTTAATCAGATATACTAACTAGAACAATTAAAAAACAAGGAAAAGAAGAAGGTCATATTGTTCATGTCCGGAGCCCGTCCTAGGACCACTGAGAAAGATTATTGCTATTAATATTTACTGCATTTCATGAGTTGGCATCTATGTTACTGGGATTTGGATGTGAGTGTCGGACACGGATATGTTCAATTTTTTTCCTAATATTTCTATGTATTTGGGGGGTTCTTAGAAGATGATATCTCCGTATCTAGGTTTAAATATGTGTTGGACACGGATACTTCAACAAAAATGAAGAGTCGGAGCAAACATAGGTTGGCATCCCCTGCTTTAGTTTTCCTATGTTTCTACCATGTTGAGGGGACTTCCCTGGACCTTTACTATCTATATCACTATATTGTCTTTAAATTCTATTAGTTATTGCATGAAAAATTTATCAATGTGCAACTGTTAAATCAAAAGTAATTTTCATTTGCTGGAAATATCATGGCACCTCTTAATTCCTTCTAGTTTATGCAAGCAGCTCTTTATTTTAGTGGCTAAATAGCTTGTCATATAGTTTCTGTCAGGTGATGAATAAATTGAAGAGATAAGCACTGATTTGTTAATTCGTTTACCATTTTTCATATAGGTTCTTCAGACACCTGACTTCAGAAATTGCAAAGCAGCCCATGAAATTCGAAGAAGTGAGTTCTTTAAGTTATATTAAATCAAGTTTCTAGTATGGCACTTAAAACACAGTTTTTTTTTTTTCTGGCCAACTTTCTTCGAGGTGTATATTCTTGCTAGTTATGTTACTTGGATTCAGGTGAGAGTGTCGGATACAGTTACATGTCTGACCCTTATATCCGACATTGGTATGTTCAATTTTTCTATGTTTTTCCATGTAGTTGGAGAGCTATATCTCCATAGCCATATCCAAATGTGTCGGAAAAGGGTACTTAAAGAAAAATGAAGAGTCGGAGCAACATAGCTTACCAGTGTTTGGTTCACTTTCCATAGGCTGAACATGAGCTAATCTTGTCAAAAAATTCTGGGAAAACCTGCCAAGAATTCTGCTATAGACAAATTATTTTTCGTCAAGCTAGTTGGAACCTGATAATCTGTGTGGCAACTGAAAGCTGCTGCTGTCTGAGCATCTTAATAGTATCACTCCGATCTTGAATTAAAAATGGGAGATAGATAAGATTACTGATATTGATATACCTACACTCATGCTTCTCTCATGGTAAGGCATAAGAAGCTTAGTGAACAGTTTCAAATTTATATTATATATGGTAATAGTACATCCAATTTGTCCTTTGCAGACTTGAAGCTTGTTTTGGATTTATACAAACAGATGATAGTGGAGACAGATCCATCTTTATCCAGTGAAAATGTTGCTGGAGAACAAGCCCCTGTCAAAGTCCAAGAGGGAAAAGATGCTGAGCTGCTAAAAACTGATGATTGTGTGGAAAAATCAACAGATATAAAGCATCGGATGCCTTCGGGGTGGAAGCTCAACGATGACCAATTTCGTGGTAGCTATATTGTGGGTGGATCGGCCTTTGGTTCGAATTTCATCACTCATGGCTGCAGCAAACCGGTTTACTATGGGCCAACAAAGGAGTCATATCTAAGTAGGCAAATGAAGTCATAAATGGTGGTCTGTGCTGTGAACACCGTGAACCCCGTCTTGTTGATGATAAGCCATCTTGATGTACAGCAAAAATTTTGCAATGAGATAGTCTTGTTGGAGTGGACATGAAAAATCTGAAAACAATCCTCCGCTCGTTATATCTTTTGAAATTTTGATTACAACTTAGAAGAGGCTACTTGTAGTATAGAAACTAGAAACTGAACGGATAGAGTGCGTTATGGTTTACTGAGATGAATGGAAATTTTATTACTGCAGATTTCTTTTCAATCTGTGCTTTTCTTTTGTGATTTTTGCCTGGTAAATGGTTATACCTCTTTTAAGTTTAGGATCCCGTTTTTCTTTACTCACTGTTATAGCAATGTAAGGGTTAATTCTCTTTTATGAGCCACCATGAACCCGGTTAGTTAAAAAGATTTTGATTTGCCCCTAAATTAACTTTTTATCTTTTTTTAAAAAAAATTCACTAGGTTGTTTACATTTCACCCATTTTAAAGTTTCTTTCTATTTCATTGCCGGCTACTGCACATGCTCCAATGGCAATTAGGTTTGACAATCCTTACATTCTTGTAGCGTGTACATATATTCATGTTATTTTCAAATATCGAATCTTATTTCATATAATATTTTTTTCATATCGTATAATCATTTTATATTCAAAATTATCAGATTACTAACAAAATCATCATAACATTTCACCGTATTAAGTTATTACGAAAACTGATTCTTCATAACCAAAGTGTGAAACTTAGACACTTCCATGTTAATTCCTTTTGTAATTGATTGCCTCTTTCTCGTTTTTCACGGGTTAGGGCAGTTGCATGCAAAGCCAATGTGATATCTGATGGATAACAATGGATTACGAAAGAACAGTTGTATTTTATAAACCATTGCAGAACGAATTCCAGTTGAGTTCATTCAATCGAAAGTACCCCCACGAACTCGTTCTTTCAAATTAAAGGGGGAAAAAAAATTCTATATCATTCTAAAAACCCCAAGTGCTTTTCTGAACATTTCCCTACAGGCCTAAATGGAACGAGCAATTAATAGACTGAGAAACGGTCAAACAGCACATTCCTTCATTACTCAAAGAAATGGCAGGCAGCGGTTGCTTCAGAATTCTCTTTCAGAAGTCATGGAAAAGCATGATGGCGTCGTCAAGCTTCATCAGTGACGATTCCAATAGTAACCGGACTTTTCTTAGCCGGTTAACACGTTTATCTTGCGGGGTATTCAAAAGCTGGAAAATTCACCAATAGTATGTTATTAGTATGATATATATAGAATTTTTTCTGCTGGAAATTTGCTGTCCAAGGCAATTGGCAATTTAACAAGACATGAAAGAGGCTTTCAAAAATCGAGGGACATTTCCAACGGTAGGAATATGCTAAATCAAGAAGGTATACTGCTATGTTTCTGCAAAGGAAACGAGAAGATTAGTTTGAGAGCATAAACAAACCTCCTTTTCCTGTTCCAACTCGAACGCCACTCGTTGGCTCAAATTCAAGGCAGCATGGAACATCTCATCTAGTACATGCTCATGGAGAGTGTTCTTGTTCACTTTCCACAACAGGAACTGTGATTGTCTAACTCCTGTTAGGTGTAACTTCTGCAGGGAGAAATAAGCACATTTGTGATATAAATGAAGTTAAGCCTGTTTAAACATTTTCAAAAAGCACCTCGTGAACCTGCTTTTCTCCCCACTTTTTCCTGGATGACTTGCAGAACACCAAAGTGCCTAACCAATTGATAATGTAAAGACACTTCACTTCCACAACTAACCATTTAACTTCTTTATTACCAAAAAATTACACATGCACCAATGCATTGCCCAAGATAAACATCAATCTGTGAAAAACATAGCTTCAATCTTATTGGTGCTCAAACATATAAGTACCTTGCATATAAAAGCTGTTTTTCAATTGAATATAATTAATTCTAGGATTATTATCAGATACGCTAACAGCTGTGTTTTTTAAGTCCACATACAGGATTAAAAAACTGTCACACGTCTTATTTATTTATTATTTATTTTTTTAAACATATACCAAGGACATGCAGTAGTTTTTAAACTACCTGCTTAACTATTGCTTGCAATCATTTATAAGATGCATTCCAAGTTATTTAGTTTAAATGGTGGAATTTTAAAACTATTCCAAATTCTGATGGAAGACCGTCAGACTTTAAATTGACTTCATGAAGTTGAACCTTTGATTAGTTTTGAATTTCAGATAAATAAGTGTATAGTATTTATTTATTCCAAACAACAAACTTAATTTAAATGCATCCAATATAATAACTTTAAAGCAATTTGTGGCAACAGTTAAGAGGTGTCAGAAAACACATATGGTTACTTTTTGATATGTTTGTTCATGGGACAGATAAAGAAAAGGGTTTGTACCTCCATTTGCAAATAATCATCCTTCCACAGTTTATAAAGAATTCTTGGTGTGTCCTTCTTTTCAACAAATGTGGCATCTGCAACCTACAAAATGAAACAACAAGGTTTTATCATGCTGAGTAGTTTACTTTGTGAGAGTGAAGTCCCATCAAGATCACTTTTGAATCATAAGGGACTGCTTGCAGGTCTTCTGCAGCGGGTGGAAAGAAAACAGTGTTCTCATATTATTTAAAATTTTATTTAGTTTATCATTTAACATTAATTTCTTATATAGAGTAAAGCAGGAAGTTAAAGAAATTTCTATACTTTGAGCTTTGAAGAACTTTGAAGGTCATTTAATCTCAGCTTTTTAAGGTAAATACTTTTTAAATCCTTAATTTTGGTCCTTAGTTGTTTTGTGCCATCTAAATTTCTCCTCTTCAGGAGAAACAGATTTCTCATATGGCATTTTGTTGTTTGGTTAAGGAACTAGTTTTATATGGCGGCGACCATGGAGGTAGTGCTCCCTTGTTGTATTCGAATCTAATGAACGAAGATTTGTGTTTATAATTTTGTAGGACTTTAACAATTGAAGATTTAACAGCAGGATGTTCTCAGTTTTTATGTAGGATTTCTTAATTTGGTTTTTATATGGGATATTCTAATTAAGAGCTTTTAGACTTCTATGATATGTAACTTTTAATTTTGGACTTCTATGATTATGTAATTTTTAATTGCTAATTCACTATTGCTAGCATATATATGTTATAGATTAATAATAACTCGTTTGTTTAAATTAGTTTAGATATGTTTGTTTGTCGTTCATGAACTTTTTTTTTTCCGGAAATATGTTCAATTATATTTTCATAAAAAAGTTCATTTAACAGAAAATTTTCGTTTAATGTTTATGAACAAGTTCATTTAACTTAAACTGAGCTTGTTTAAATCCAATTTTTTAAACTAGCTGAGCTCGAAGACTACCCTAAAAATCCTTAACAAACATAAGCCAATTTCAAACAGGGTTGAACAAACATGAACATAGGTCTGTTCTGCTTGTTCAAGCTCAGCTTGTTTACAGCCCTAAAAACAAACAATTCCTGTGCAGTAATAAGATTCCAAAAACATTCTTCAAACCACTGCTATATATCTCGAATAGCAATGGCAAAAGTCTACAGTGTTATCCCTGTTAAAGGATTGTTACCTTATCAGTCTCAAGCAGGCGACCACTGTTCGACAGCAACCGGAACATTCTATATGCATCCCTTCCATATCTTTTCAACACAATAGATTCCACCTGCAATAAAAGACAAAGTTAAAGGCCATCTAGCTGAATGGAGCATGAGCAACTCAAATACTTTAACCAAGATTGAAATCAGAAAGACCTCCTCATTCTGAGCTAGTTCAATTATTTTCTTGAAATCTGTACAAGCAACAACAATGTGTCACCAGAAATATTAACTGATCAGGCAAAACAAAGATAGACTGAGCAAAAAGGTATACAAACCAATACTGTATGACTCATTGGCTGCTTTTACAAAGGGTGGACAACTCAACTGAAGAAGGGCGGCTCTAACACGATCAAAGGTTATATTACGACCTTCTTCACTCTTTATCACCTCTTCATAAATGGCATTCAGCGACAGTGGAACTGTAAAAAGAATCTAGGACTTTAATTGCAAGTTATAAATCTCTATCAATGGCAGAATAACTCACGTTCTTTCACGGATATTGCATTAGATCCATACTTACATCACAGAAATTGAAAATTATATTTGAATATGACTTTGGCAGCAAAAGAAATGCATAATTCTAGGAGTTCAAATCAAAGATAATATCATAGATTATCTGACCTGAATTCTCTATTTTTACTTTCTTCTCTGCAATTCTAGTTGCTTCCAGCATTGCACCTAAGACAATAACAGCTCCATCATCCAGGCGTGCCCTCACATTCTCAATGCAAGCCTAGAAATTACACAGAATTTGACATTCATTCAATAAGAATAGACAAGAACATATTCAAAAATCATAGATTAATGAAGTATGAGCAAGCTTTCATCTTGCATCTAAACTTATTAGCTCTGTTATTGGTAAGGACAGTAATGAAAGAAATAGAGAGGAAAACGATAAATTGAAGGGACAGTTCATTGAACCCTTGAAGTTCAGATCATTTCTTCTTCACCACCTCGAGCTTTTCTGTTTTTCTAAGGAGTCCATGAAGGGGGAAAAAAAAAGAACAAAAGCAACTAAGGAATGACCTTTTTTAATTGTTTTGTCCATCAAAAGGCAATGGCATGCTAATTTACAAACTTTAGACAGATTAATGAGATCTCTAAAAATCAGGTCATCTATATGTGACATTTTGCAGTCAATTTTTGTGAACATATTGTTAGTGGCTTTTACAAGGGGACACAGAGTCTATTACATCAAAAGATAATTGCTCGCTACAAGAGTTTTGACCTGTAAGAATCTAGAAAGAGCAAAAATACCCTAAATAAAGCATGATTCTCCGGCGTAAGGCAATGGAGCTAGAATGTCTTTCACGAACATGCATGAAAAGCGATACATGGCAACCTTTGGCCAATTCCTATTATCAGAACTTTCTAAGTAACAATAGGATATACATGATTAGCATGAAGCATATTAATCCTCCAGTGATAAAAAAATGTTAAAAATACTTTCTTTTGTCATGTTCAAAGCGTAATTCAAATGACAAATTATTAGGTAAAATGACCTTGTGCCTAAAACGTCGTATAAATTCCTCGAAATTAGCACGCCAAAGAACTACTTGTTCTTCTGTAGTCCCATATTCCGTCTCTGACTCTAAAGCATCACGCTTGCGCTATAAGAGATGGGGAAATTCCAAGTTAGCATATGAAAAAATCTAGTCACTTCAAATGATATGTCTTATGCCAACCTTCTCGCCAAGTGACATGCTAGAGGAATTGCTCTCATCCTCCCCTCCATCAGCAGCAAGTTCAGTTTGTGTTACAAGCAAAAATCTTAAGGCTTCAGATGGTGCAGCAGCTTCCATAACACGTTGCTCTAACGTTTCTTTTTCTTCGAGTATCTGCAAGTATATATTGAAGAAAATTTCCAAGTTTTGCTTGAAAGTAATCACCAACTAACTTGACATGAATCAACAAATACCTTCGCAGACTTAGAAGCTCGTTTCCTTGCAGCAGCTTCTTCTTTCGTTGGGTTTGTGAGAACTGGCTCAGAGGCAGGGCATCGTTCAATAAAATGAGCATTCAGTAACTTAACAAAGGCTTCTTGTACAGCATCTAAAATTACATCATCTCCTGGAATTAATATAACATTATATTAAATGGATATGAATTACTTCACCTATAGGTCTATCAATCACTTATCTCAGATGCACTATCTAATCAATCCCTAGTTCCTTTCAACCAAATGAGTAATATCTGCATATATCCAATAAATGGAAAGAAAACAGGGAATTCTGAAAGAGTTACCTTCATTTTGACCTGACTTTGCTCGATCAGACATTTGTTTGAGGGTAAGCCTCCCATGCAGAAGCAAAGCCTCCAGAAGTTCAACACACTACAAAACAATGCACAAGATTTAATAAAGTTTTAAAGAATCTATATTTATTTAGGCTCCATTTGATAGATGCTTTTTCTCTTTCCTTTTTGTTTTCTATTATTTTTTGCAAAAAAAAAAAAAAAAAAGCATCAACAAAAATGAGCTTTAATCTTATTTTTACAATGTTAGTAGTAATGAAGAGTTTACTTTTTTATCAAGTTTCTGGGAAACAATAGTCAAGAATTTGGGAAATCTCCAACGATGGATTATGTTATCAAACAAAGCTATGTACTGAGTGTTAACTTTTGCTCCATCTCCATGATCACCTACATGTTCCATCGCACATTATTTCAAACAATTAAATTCTAATAAAGGCAGAAGATTACCGAATTAGAATCAATTCTGAGATCTAAAAGTATCTGCAATCCCCCCTTACCCACTTAACCCAGACAAAAAGAACTAAACCTAAACCCTTTTTTTCCCATATTCTTAGCAGCCAAACAGAGAATACATAATTAAAGGGGAAAAAAAGTATAAAATTGAACTAAAGAAGAATGGAAGAACCGGGTTGTTCGAGAATAAAAGCTTGAAGGCAATTGTGTTGAATCAAGACAAGTAAGCTGTTCTTGACTTGAGATGAAGTGAGCTCCGTGAACCGGACTATGGCTTGGAGATTTAGCGGTCCTTTTCGGAGAAGACACTCACAAACTCTCTGTACAATCAGAGCAATAAAAATCAAACTTTATACTCAAATTTTCATCATTTTTGTTATCAGAAAATTTTATGTGAATGCATAAATAAAGATTCAAAAATCTATATAATTGTAGTATAAATTGAATGATGGGAGAAGAGTTAGATTTATTTACGGCCACCAGATCGCCGAAGTGATTGGTTATCAGATTGACGGCGTATTTGATGCCGTACTGAGTCACCATCGCTCGCAATTTGTTTTTCGTTTGTTTGCTTTACGCTGACGAAGAGGAGGAGGTTGCAACAAGGGTGAGTAGGGTGTAGGGTTTAATTTAATACAATACATTGTGCCAATTTTGCAGGGGAGCTCACAAGGGTCCATAGCTCAGTGGTAGAGCATTTGACTGCAGATCAAGAGGTCACCGGTTCGAACCCGGTTGGGCCCTTATATTAAATACTTTTTAGTCTTTTTGGGCTGTTATATATTAAGCTTTTTTTGGGCCAGTTGGCAGTATAAGTTTAATTTTGTTTGGGCTCAGTGATGGGGTAAACGGCACCGTTCATACTAATTCAGGGAAACAGACTAGATTCTTATCTACGTGGGCTGAAAACTTGGCTCGCAGCCGCTACCATAAGCCTGTTTTAAATGCTTAGAACTTAGAGATAAGAACAGGGAAGTGTGCGTTTGGTTTTACAAAATATTTTTTATTTTCATTTTCTAATTTATTAAAAATGTGTTTAGTAAATGAAACTGAAAAATTATTTTTAAAAAATAAAAACGGAAAATCTGTTTGGTGTTGTGTTTTGTGTTTATAAAATGGAGACGGAAAATATGTGGCTTACCTCCTGGAGCATACACCAAGGGTTCATACTCCATAGGTTCCATAAAAGAAAGATTTTTTAATCCAATCAAGTATGGGCACGTGGACATTTAAAGGAATAAAACTATACTACCGTAGTTAAAGACCTAAAAATTTTTCTCTGTTGCTTTTAGTCAGAGTCAAAACCCGTGATGCAGACATAAATCGTTGTCGACAATAGCCATTGTCGTGTTTCCATCTTTTCTTTGTTTTCTGAGGAATTCTTTCGAAAATACTGTAAACAACCTTTTTTCTATAAAAAAAAAAAAATTCTCAAAACTGGCTCCGTTTTCATTTTCATTTTTTTTCAAATATCTTCTCAGAACATCTATCAAACATTTATTCTCTTTTTTTTTATTTATTTTTCATGAAAATAAAAATAAAAAATACTTTGCTTTTTTTTTTAAAATCAAACCCACCCGAAATTTCTAACCCTTTATGTTTTATAAATAATTATTTTGTTAAAAAGAAACCATGTGTAACAGGGTATCATTAAGAATTTTTTTTTAATTTTTATATATATCACTCCATTGTTTTATCTTAAGATCTGCAAATAAATTGCTTTCCTTATCCAGGAAATGTTCCGATAAAGATTACTAGATTTTCTCTTTTTTTTAAAAGACAGTACCCTGCAAATTGTAGTCCAAGGAATAAGGAGAGGAATTTCATTCGTTTGTTAGGTGGGTTGATTCTTGTAAAAATCATTTCCACCGTGCTTTTAGCAAAAATGTTTTTTTTTTTTTTTTTTTACTCTTGGCCAAATTAAAAGATATTATTTCACCTAAATATTAAAGTGAAATTAATTTGCAATGTCAAAAGAAGACCCTCCCTCCCACCCCTCGTAATAACGTCAATCAATCAATCAATCAATATATCAATATCAATACCCATCCATTAAAGTTGTCCATAAACAGGGATAATTTTTAAGTTATATACGAAACTCATCAAATGAGTTGGTAATTGATAACCACATGATTTATTTATTATTTATTTTTTATTTTTTAAATTTTGGTTGAGAAGCAGAGAATTTTAATCAATAGAAGTATACCAATTACATATGCAAATGGATTTAAGATAAAGTCATATATTTTATAGGTGATAATTTTAATATATTTATTATTTTAAATTTTAATTTAAATATTATTTGAATTGTCGTTATAATTAAGAAAATATTATATATATATATATACACACACACACACACTTATCTAATATACTTATTTCACACGCCTAATATAAAAGTTTTTAAATTTCTATCACATATCCTATTAAAAATTTAGTACTTACCGTTTAAATCCCTAAAATAAGTAACTAGTATCCAAAATTAGTATATTAGATAATTATATACGTGCCGCACCATCCATATTATTATATTCTTATTGGAATATATTAAGATGCAATAAAATTAATACATAAAATTTAAAGCAAATTATTTTGCGACAACAAGTGGGCGAAAATATTAGTATAAATAATACTTAATTAATTTAATTGGCTAATACAGTTATCCTTAAGAAGTAACATTAGTAAGTTTTATGTTCAAATCTTCTAGTCTACATCTTTCTTTAATTCTCTTATCTTTAAGTTACGATATCTTTTACATTTAAAAAAATTAAATTAAAATTTTAAAGATTTTATTTTACGTGAGTGCTTAGCGACTTTCAATTTTCAACCATAAAATTAATAAAAATAAAAGAATTTTCATTTGGGAAGAGATAGAATTAGGAGCACACTTTTTTTTAAAGGTAAGATTATCCGTTTCGTTTGGTAATTCGTTCTAAATTAAATTAGATTTTAAATAAAATATTTTTAATTTAGATTTGCTCATCTTCAAATTATTATTTAATAATATTTTTAAAAATTTTAATTATAAAATATATAATTATTAATATAAAATAATTTTTTTAATACCCACCAAACTAATACAAATAAATTTTCCATCAATAACTCCAATTAGCCTCTAATGTTACAGTTCAAACTTATAAGCAGCAAAGCATCGTATTATACGGTTCTAGAAACTGTAAGTAGCACGGCGGTCCAATATTTCAGCTTTGACTCGGCAAACGGAGAGTAGTTCTTGATTTCTCTCCCTCTCTCTCAGTTATTACCTACTGTTACAAAAGCTGCTGATCGCCATTTATTACTTTTCTCTCATAGAAATTATAATGGAACCGGATCCTTATTACTGATCGATGTGAAATGTGAAATAAAAGGAAAAAGGAAATAAAAAGAAGAAAAGTTTTGATCATCAAAGCGGACAACCTACTAATAAATTCAGGGGAAAAGAAACAAATAATGAGGAACTTTGCCATTAAAGAGGGAGAACAAAGAGACCCCAAAGGTAAGGGATCGAGGGAACACATCGCTGTGAGTGCATCAGAGGAAGATTATGCGGGACATGTGTGACGTGGTGTGGCGGGGATTTGACTGTGGATGTGAGTTTGATGTGCCCTCAATTGTTGGCTTTGCTCGCAGCTTTGAATC
>JAQSVH010000014.1:2621956-2637979 GCA_029448705.1 Adansonia digitata
TGAGTTCTTTTACCCCAATTCACATCTTTACTCTTAAGTAATGATCTCATGAACCAAAATAAGGTAACGGTGGTGCTTATGCAATTGAAGTTATTGACTTAATAAGGGGTGGACTTAGACCTTATCATAGGTCAGAAAGTTTCGTCTAGTCCAGCTCCAATTAAGTTGGATTTCAACAAATATTTTTAACATTTTGAGTCAACTCGACTCAATTTAAATTACTATTTATATAATAAAATATTTATATTTAAATTTAATTATAAAATATTAATTTTAAAATAAATTTTAAATTTATCTGATCGGACTTGCAAATTTGAGTAAAGAAAAAAATTGTTTTCGGTCCCATGAACTCCTCTAGGGGTGATTGATTGAGGTCTATCATTTCATCAACCACGGAGGCCTTCTATTCTCGCATGTGAGTAGTCAGCCATACAGGCACAACAATGTCAATGTCAAACGATGGAACTGATTTTAGAAAAAGAAAATGGTAGTCACACTAACTATTAACTGATTTCTGACAGAAATTTTTTTAGACATGGAAAGATCAAATGACTACTTGCAAATTCATTTCACCAGGTTGCCATTGCAACCAACATTTTTAGCCATCACATCTATTATTAGTGGAGTGTTTGATTGAATTAGTCGGTGTTTTTTTTCTTTTTCTCTCCTAGAATTTCTCATATTAAAAACAATTTTGGTGTAAGCTTCAATATAAAACAAGATCGCTAGGCTAAAGATAATAGATTTACTAAAATTAGTAAAATCCCTGCGCTTGACACGAATACTTTTTTATAAAGGGCCATGGAACTAGAATTTCTTTGATTTACCACCGAAATTAGTGTAATGTAGGGTACAATAAATCAGGTGGGGCACTAAATAAGTATTTCAATTTAAGTCAAGACACTCGCTAAGCAAAACCTGTCTACTGCTTCATAACAAAACTTTGGAATTCCCATTCGGTTCTTCAACATTCTGTACAAGTAATAGTCCGAAAGCTAATGATTGGCCAATTTAGTTCTTCCTTCCCTGAATGATGATATATGATTTTTCGTGCAGCCAAGATTTTTGGCTGTACGTCAATGCATTCTACAATCAGAAAGCCTGCCAGTACCACCGCACTTCAGTCAAGCATTAGTTGAATTACAACACTCTCTGTACAGGTTCATGCTGCGCCGCATTATATAACCACTTAAAAAGACAGCGATATTCTTATTTTCCGGGAACTGTTTCACCTGAATAAATGGTCTATTGAAGATCTAACTGGAATCAATTTGTTGATAGCTTTATCAATCACAAAGCATTGAGCCTAAATCCCAATCCATGGCAAAAGACCTAAAAGTCACCAGCCACCTTACTTCCCAGCACTTCAACCTTATTCCTCAAATTTCTTTTCTGGTTCCATATTGAACGACTTGCTGCCTTCGAGGTTAAAGTGATGAATACAAATTGATCCCATCAGACCTAATAGAAATTCTGATTGGTAAGTCTTCAGAACAGCATTTAGATAATAACACTCCGGTTGGGACAAGGAGAGCTGGGATTTAGATCCAGGGATGGGTTCATCGCTGCATTATCCTTCAGAAGCTGTCGAGCAACACGATCAGCTAATACACACTGTCCATCATAAGATTCCCCATGAACTGATCTTCCAATTCCTAAAACATCATTTTCTGATGCCACCATCTCAGAAAACATGTGAGACCCTGCTTGCAATGCTCGAAAAATGTCGGGATTTGTATCATGATAGGAGCCACTGACATAGAGACCATTTGAGGGCTTTGGCATGCTTCCAAAACCCTCTTGCAAGTAACCCGATTGTTTCAGATAACCAAAAGGTATGGCACCAGTGCCACCTGTCAAAGGTGTAGACGAGCCCGAAGTGGTTCGCGGGCTAGATATTGGAGAAGGAGACATTCTTCCATTTAGATGTTGTGGTGACCTTGAATGCAGAAGAGGGCTTCCTATGGGTGAAACGGGGCAAGATACATTCCTTGGAATATTTATATCACTGCATAACAGGGAATTGAAATGAGACTTATACAGTATTGATAATTATAATTTTTTAGTGTCTATTCAAGTGCGTGCATCTAAGAGAGAGAGAGAGAGAGAGAGAGACCTAGCATGCAGTTTTGAAACTCTGGATGAATGAACGGCAAGTTGCTCTGAATCCAGGGAGGAATAATTCCTTGCTTGTCCAATGCCCTAATAAGTCAACAAGCCGGAGAAACATTAAAGATTGGTAACATGTGAACATTCATAAATTAAACATGCATTACAAACTCTGGCCAAAAAGACAAATAGGCTAACCTCCACTGTACAACAGCAGTATCATTTAAGTACGGAAATTACATGAAGGATGATGTCACCAATTTAACATTTATATAGAAATTTATTTCATCCCTTAAACGGACCATTGAAGGTAATGAATACAACGATATAATGCAGGCTCACAACCTAATCATGGATAAGATCAAGCAATATGAATATGAAAAATACCAGACTTTTCACCCCATTTGTCACACCAGGTGTAGGATCTGAAGGCTCAGCATCTGGAATAGGCCTCTCCAAAGGTGCAGCATATACAAATGGGTGCCCTAAAAGCTGAAGTGCTGTAGGACGATGTTGTGGGTTGCGTTGCAAACATTGCCGCACAAAATCTTTTCCTTCATCCGAGAGGTAATCTGGAATTGGTGGAAGTTCCTTGCTATTTCCGATCTTGAACATAGCCGCAACCTGACATACAAATATCACACAATAAGTAGAAATAAAACCTGCTATTATTAAAGGAAAATTAAACAGCTTTGAAATTTATAATATCATATATTTCTATTCTTATAACTGACCCCTTCATATTGACTCCAAGGAGGTTTTGTTGTAGCCATTTCCAAAACAGTGCATCCAAGGCTCCATATATCCACAGCAAGGTTGCAGCCGCTAGGGTTCCTTATAACCTGGGAAAATAATGCAACAAAAAATTGAGATATGTTACAAAGAAGATTTCACAATTGAAGAAAGCTCAAACCACATAAACCATTTCGCTTTCCCCCTTTTGTGATGGATTAGTGAGAACTTGAAATAACCCAGAGGAGAAATATAAGTCTAACCTCAGGTGCCAGCCAGTAAGGGCTTCCTTTAAATGAAAGTGGACATGACTGCCCTGCAATCTGCAAAGCATACATTATATGATCAAGAAATAACCTAAAAGAAGAAATCTGATCATTGAATAATATTGCAGCATTAAATAAGTCATAATTTAAACTTCACAAGCTTGGACTAGCTCCAATTGTTATCTGATTAAGTTCATTTAAAACAAAAAATCATTATCCCTAGGCTTACATGCTTTGCCATCCCAAAGTCTGCCAACTTAACACGTCCATTAGGGTCTACCAGTATGTTGGCTCCTTTAATATCTCTGTACAAGAAATATAGGATAGTAAGATGACCATTATTTTCCTTGATGCAAATATTAGTAGACAGATGCCATGAAGTTGTAGCTCTAAAATATCAAATAAGGAATAGATAACCTAACTCACCTATGGACAGTAGACTTAGAGTGTAGGTAGGCAAGCCCAGACAAGATCTGTTGAGTATAACTGCGGATTGCTGGTTCACCAAGCTGCCCATACTCCTGGAGGATTTTATAAATAGACCCACCAGATACATACTCGAGGTATATGTAAAGCCTGTCATCTACCTGTTCAAAAATTTATTAGAAAGGTTCTGTAAGAGAAGCATAATATTAATTTGCCCCTACCCTTTTATTTTTCCAAGGACTTGCTTACCAAGTTATAATGTTTTGTAGTAAGTCAAGTGACCATAAATATAGCTCCCAACAGTTTCTTAAAATTATATGATTCACTATATCTTAGTATATAAAAGAATATCTCAGACAGAACCCGTTGGTCGTGCAACTTCCTACTATCTTGATGGCAACTTTAAATAAGCACAATAGGCAGGATGTTAAGACCAATAAAACAGATTGTCATAGGACAGACCTGTTCAGACCCATAGTACTGCACAATGTTCGGATGCCGTAAGCGGCTCAATAAGGCAATTTCCTGTCAGAGCAACGCGAATATGAATTTCTTTCATAGCTATAACCAAGTTAAAGAATAACAAGGAAAGCATTATTTCTTTTGGAATCATCTGGACAATTGAAAACTTCTTAAACTGATAGAAAAAACGCTTACCTGCATCAGCTGCTTGGTACTTTCTTTCGACTTGGCGTCATCAGAAAATAATGTAACCTCCTTCATTGCGCACATCTCACCACTTTCACTGATGAATATTGAAAAATAAAATCAGATATAGTCAAAGTAACCAACCCAATTACTGACAAATATTTGAAAAGGGCAGACAAGCACAAATTCTTAGATGCCCACTATTTTAATCAATCATGTAAGATATTGCAGGAAGCACATGTAACTGATAAAATAGAATAAAAAAATGAAACGTCAATTCTCAATTACCCAGCTCAAGGATGGACTAGCATAAGGCATAAAACATTGGGAGCTAGATGTCAATTTCTCAGCACAAAGACTTAAGAAAGGAAATTAGACAACTACTTCTTTGGACCATTATACCTGTTAAAACCAACATAAACATGACCAAATGTGCCTCTACCCAGAAGCTTTCCTTTTTTCCACCGTGACCCAGGGTTTACAGGATTCTCTGCACCTCCTGGACTTCTTGGCACAGAGGGAGACGTTGCTGCTGAATTCGAATGGGAGAAAGGAGGAGAAATGGAATTTGTTACCGGAGGAAGAGGCAACCTGTGGCTTTGTTGTTTTCCATCATCATACCAACTAGTATGCGACTCAGCAGCTGAGACTGCTGATTTAGGATGAATAGGAGTTACAGCACCACTATGAATTCTAGAACTGGGACCAGCACTGGTCATCCTGGGACCCGGTATTGGAGAAACCTCAGGGCTGCCCCTATTTTGTTGCCAAAGTAGCTGTCCTGACATGTCTGCGCCCATTGAATTATGCCCAGAATTGTGACCTGACCCAGGACTGGAGCAATGGCCAGATCCAAGCAAAGTGACATCAGTATAAGTCTTTCCTGCCCAGAAAGGAGAGTTCATTGCTTGCTCAGTGCCAAAAGCTCTCACTGGGCTTCTAGAAGGACTTGACATGGAGCTGTTGGGAGCGCTGCTGAAAGCACCATGATGCGGGATCTGCAAATTTGGCACATGATTGCTTAAAGGCCTCCTTTTCGGTGCTTTTGGAGATACACTATTACCCAGTGAAATGTTAGCCTGTTTTCTTGCCTCTCTTGAGTTACTTTGGCTAACCGTAGAGAATTGATCCTTGAGCATCAAGCTTCAGACAGAAAATAGTACAATTTTGTCAAGGATGAGAATTTAGCAAACATACAAGAGAAGAAAACCAGAAGCAAAATGTAAAAAGCTACAACAACATGTTTGTGTAACAATAAATCCTCATTCTAGCACCAAGGTTAACAAGAAACAGACAGGCTCACCTGGAAGGGCTGCCTGCAGCAGTTCTAGTCCCATTGTCATAATCAGTTGCCTGGGAACTACAATGATGCGAGTCAGTGGGATCATCACTTTCAGCAGAGTTCTCACTTGAAATTGAAGCAGTAACATAGTCCCCATCTAAGTCATTAGGATTTTGCTTACGATGTCTGCATCCAGGTCTTGGAAGAGGCAGAAATAATGATGACTTGGATCCTTTTGCTGGCCTTGCTTTTGATGATATGCCAATTTCAGAATCTGTGCGACCCACAATTGCACGGTGCAGATCAGGAAGCGGCAGTGGTTGAGCTTGAGGCCTTTCAGCAAAACTTTGACACCTAGAAACCTGTTTCGAAGGTGAAGCAGACCTAGATTCTGGTCGGGATTGAGATCCCTTTTCAGAAAATGTGTCACTGCGACGTCTTCGTGATACTTCTGACCTACAGTTTGGTTTATCTTCTGATGGAATCTTAAATTTTCGATGTAAGGTATCAATGAAACTTTCCTTGTTTGTTTTCTTCTTCACTTCCTTGGATGATGACTTTCCAAACCATGAAAGCATGTTTAAAATTTCTAAGATCGACAGTCCTACTTGGCAAGTTTTTCTAAAGTAAATTCATTGCCAAATTTTATACTGAAACTGTAGAGCTCAATACCAATGAAGGATTCGATTCTTTAATCCAACAATCGATTCACAATAGACAAGCTTTGAAGAAGTCTGGATTATAAGCTGGAACCTATTAGCCTCACAACCAATACCAAAAGCAAGAATCTGCAGACAAGAAAAAGAAGTGCAGAGGAAAGACCATAGATTTAGTTTTCTTCAAAAACCTTTGCATACCATGCTCAACAACCAGCACTATCACAATATCACAGTCATAGTCCATACCACACATAAATTGACTACTTTTAGCTGTGTTAAACAGACTCTTCATTTTCCCTAAAGTACCTATGTCCGACACATATTTGAATATGGGTATGGGCTATGGTCCTCCAAATATACAGACAAAATTGAACATAACTGTGTTGAGCACATAACCGTATTCAACACCCACTCCGAGTTTAGGTAACGTAGACCTTAAGTTCTTTGACAGGAAAAGATAACATTTCTTTTCTTTTCTTTTCTTTTTTTTTTTTTTCTCTTTCTACGCAAATGAATGCATCTGTTTCTGTAAATGCATGTTTGTCTATCTTCTAAAACAATAAATTTCATCGTATAGATTGGAACAACAGTAAATAAAAAGCATGCCTCAAAGAAACCACGGTATCTCAGATTTCCTTATTAAAGGAATCGACTCCATGGTATGCATGCCACTAAAAATTCAGAACAGATACTATTATAGAGCTGAAACCAGATTTCTTAAACCTCAGTCTATCAGACTTTGATGTTTCTCAGATAACCCCTTCAGGTCCCCCAAAGTGCCAGGTTCACACTATGTCACCGCCACTTCTTCCAAAACACCAAAACAGGACAACATTTTTATTCACCAATGTAAAAGAAAAAAAATCATACCTTTTTTTTTCCCCCTATAACTATAAACAAAGTCAAATTCAATACCTATCTGCAACAAACATCTTCCAGAATCCATATTACAAGCCAAAACCACAAGATTGTGAATCTCAAAGTTTTTTATTGTTTAGACCGTGATTTAACACTCGACTTGTTCTTTTTCCTACCGAATTGTCTCGGAAACCAAACAAAGAATTACGATCTGAAAACTGCTCGAAACCGTAAGTTCCAACCAACAGATCTACATACGAACTCCATAAAAATAATAACAAACTCAGATAAATACCGAAATTAACTAAAAAAAATAATAGCTAACAAATATTGCTGAACATAAAACAAAACAAAACAAAAAATGGAACTTACTTCACACTCTTGTAGCTACGAATCTGAGGTCCAACCCACTGACAAATTGACGAAAATAGAGCGAGAATCTGCTTTAAATCATCCAATGTATCGCCGGCTAGGAAACAGAATCCTTAATAAAATTAAACAAGAAAAAAAACCTAGAACTCTAAATTGAAAGAGATGGATATTTCAAAAGTTTTTATTTCCTTTTTTTTTCTTTTTGTTCTTTTAACTATTGAGAAATTGTAACTCTGTTAGAAGATCGCGTAGAGAGAGATCGATAGAAATGGAGAGAGAGAGAGAGAGAGAGTCAGGAAATGGAGTTGTCTGAACGTTGATTTTAGAATACTTAAAAAAAAAAAAAACTTTATTAATTGTAATAAAAAAATAATTAAAAAAGTAGTAGTGTAGGAGCAGCAGTAAATTTCCACGTACTGTCATTTTTTATATGGAAAATTATATATATATATATATAAAAGAGAGAAAGAGAAATGCCATGCAGATTTTTATTAATTAATACAATGAATAAATAATTAAAGAAAATAAAATGCGAAAACTAAAATTTTTTTTTTACTTAAGTTAAAGTTGTCGGATTTGAATTGGCTTAAAATTATATATTATTATTTAAAATAATATTAAATATTAAAAATATATTATATTAATATTTATAATTATATTTAAATGAAAATAATATTTTTTATCAGACAATAACTCATATCGGATTAATCCAAAATGAAAAATCTTTACAAAGGATTTCTGAAAATACTATTGCAGATTTTAGTTTTATCTAGGGTTTTTTTTGGTCATTTAGATTATAATTTTAGATTTTATAAGTTATTGAATTAAAAATGATTTTCTTTAAGATTAAATTATTTACGTTATTAGGTAATTTAGTGGGTTTGCTGAAAAAAAAGCCACAAAATGATTGTTTATTTATTATTTTGTAGTGTGAAAAAATCATTTTTGCTATATATATTTTTTTCAAGTATTGTTACTTAAAATTTTTTTCTTATTGATTTTAATTTTGGATTTTAATTATTTTAATCTTTCGTGTTTATTACCATTCTTTTATAGTGTTATTAGACTAAAGGTATTCACGGGCCAACGGCTCAAACAAATTTTTGAATTCTAAGTTCAAGCTTGCATTTAGCCTGTTTCGACCCGTCTGTTTAGCCCGACCATCGTTTGCTTTATTCAAAATTATTTTTATATTAATATTTATATATTTTATAATTCAATTTTTTTAAATATAAATACATTACTCCGAGGCAAAGTTATAAAGTCTGCATTAGACCAAAATCACGATTTTTCAACTATTTTAATGAAATTAGCTTAAAAATATAAAGTCTTGATCGTATAATTTGATTGTCCGCACCAATAACACTTTGGAAGCAAATATATATATATGTGTGTGTGTGTGTGTGTGTGTGTGTTTGTTTGTGTATCAACATGCAAGAAAATCCTTGAGAGCTACTCATGTGTTATTTTAAAGGGTACTTAACCTTTTGGTATGTCTAACTTTTAAATAGTAATCTTAAACATTTTTCAAATTTTTTTTCTTTAGTTTCACTTTTATTGCTTTTGATTTGTTGTATTTGTCCTTTAAAAAATTTAACCAAAAGTAGCATATTTAGGAGTGCTTAAGCTTATCTCAATATGTCAATGTTGTATCTTTTATCCATTCTTGTTCAATTAAGGTGAAAGAGCTAGACAAAATAAATAAGTAAATAACAATAACAACACTAATAATAATGATAAACTCACATTGAGTATTATCTTTAAATTTTATAATACACTAGATTGGTTTAGTGTTTTCCACCTTTGAAGACAAGTCTATGTTCTAAAGCTTTATATCATTGAGTTTGGAGATATTGCATTTTTATTGCAACAGAAATAGTTAGTGATTATTACAATAGGAACAAATGACATCATTAAAAAAAGAAAAAAGAAACACTAAAAAAGGTTGCTCTATATAAATAATTATGGGAATTTGAAGTAGAATGATATGATTATATTGTTCAATTATTCCACGAAAAGAACGTAAATTTAAAAGGAAAAAAAATTGCTTGTTTCATAATTACAATAAAAACAATATGAAATGTAGCATTTTCTTTTCAATCTTGATCCTTGAGAGGCGAGTGATTGTAAAAACAATACATTTTACCAAAATTCAAATTGCAATTGATTTTAAACCTTGCTCTTAAATCTATTACAAAAATATTTGTTGACATCAAACTTACCATTTGAAAAATCCTCAATAATATATACATACACTGATCTTAGATTATATATACATTAATATAAGACCAAAAAAAACAAAGACAAGCTGTTCGATTTTACTTTTTTTTTTTTGGTTTGTGTTTTTGTTGGAATAATTTATCTTTGATTTCACTTAATATGTCTTTTTGCATTAAGTTCTTTTAGCTTGTTTCTCAGAACACGGCTTTTACTTTAATTTGTTAATTGTTTATATCTTTTCATATAGCAATATTAAAGTTAGACATTTCTTTCGTAATTTTGAATATTTTTCAATAACTCCTGTTTTTTTTTTCCCTTTTAGATATTTAGAAACACGATGATAATTTTTTACTTAAAAAATTAAATTAGAAATATTCCTCTACTTCATTCTTTAATTGAATTATACGTTTAATTTAATTTATAAATTATTTATCTGAATTTTTAATGTTAGATTCGTTAATTAATTTTGAATACTACAACTTGAGCAGTAGAGTCTCAATTTTATTGTCGTTCTGCAAAAGCTTTAACTTAACAATCATTTAATCAAATTCGAATTCTTAAATTATAAGATTTGAACAAGTAAAATTCAAGCAATTTGTTTTTTTTTTTAAATTATAAAATATCTCAAGTTAGGTTGGGATTTTTTTATCATTAAAATTTGGATTGAAAAGAGAAAAAAAAAAGACGGCTTGAATTTCAAATATATTATATTTTAAAGCAATATACATAAATATATATAATTATGGGAGTAATGGGCGGCATATTAAGGTAATTTTATTACGTACGTCTCGTTTGTGGAAGAAAAATACACGTACCAAGAAAAATACCATTAAATTAAAAATCTTAGACCCTTAAAGTCAACAATAATTTCGTACGTATACAAAAATATAAAATGAATCCCATATATTTAATAGATATAAAAATAATAGAATAATTTAATACGATATATTATATTTAAATATAATTAATATAATATATTTAATTTTAAATTTTAATAAATTAATAATTTATATTATATATTTATACGATTGATAATATTGACAAAAAATATAAAATAAAATATGTACACATGAATTATAAGTCTAATAAATTAAACGGTTTTCATTCTTTAGAGGAAAAAGAAGTAATTTTGATTGGCAGTGTTAATTATTTCCTTTTAATTCGGTTTTGGAGTAGTATTAGTTTATATATTTCTTTCTGCGACCAAAAACTGTGGCAACGATGCATGGGGGTTTGGGTTTGGCAAACTTCAAAGGCTTCAAATTTAGACAATGCTGACTGCCCGCTGAAATTAATTAAGCTTTTGACAAAGAGCTCGAAGTCAATTTAATCTAATCCAATGAAATATATATGCATATATTAATGGTCCACTTTAAACTTCGTTATATAATTCTTCTGAAAAGACATTTCCATGTCTATCAGAACTCGTAACCTTCGTCAACCGAAAAAAAAATATAAAATCCTTCAGCTCTTTCGCGAGTAAAATTATTAATGATCGGATTAAAAAAATTTAAAATTTAAAATTAATTAAATTTATTTATTTAAATTTAAATTATTATTTATAATATTAATAATTATTTTTATATTAATAATTATATATTATATAATTAAATTAAAATAAAAATATATTATTTTATTTAAAAATATTATTTTAAGCTAGTCAAGCTGACTCATAATATAAAAACTAAGATCTAAGCTCAATTAGACCAAAACTATCCAACTCGTGGATAGAAATTTACGAATTTACTTAAAAGGTGTCTATAAGTATTTTATGATTTTTTTTTAATTTTTAAGAAAGTTTTTAAACATTTAATTAATCACTTCCCAAAAATTAAGAAAAAAATGCTATAATAATTATAAGAATTTTTTTATTTTTAACCTGTTAATTAGTATCTAGATACTAATTAATATTTATCTTTTTTGAATGGACAGAATTTTATAGCTTTTCTAAAGCTAATAATATATCGTTATTTTTTATTTATTCGATAATTGTGACTTAATTTCTAATATGTATATATATATTTCTTTTAGTCAAAATATAGATTCCCATCAATGTTTCAAATAAAAGAATTATTGTGAGTGAAAATGACCATGAGGTATTCAAATTGAACACTTTTTTATTTCCAAATTAGATATCTATTTTTTTGGAAGACAAAAACATTGTTTTATAAAAATATGGATTATTTGATAGATATCCAATGCATATATATATATATATTATTTATGATGACTTTTAATGACAAATAGAGTCGAGGCACAGATTTTTTTTTTGTCCAAGATTCAAAATAATATTAAAAAAATTAAAATATTGTCTCTCAAAATAATTTTTTTAATATTCGTAATTAAATTTAAATAAAAATATTTTTTTATAATTTAAACAATAAGAAAACTTATACCGAGAGATCTAACCTATGAACAAGTCCAATTATAAAGTTGTCTCTCATATTTAATTTCGATAATATAATCAAGGTTATTTTAAAATTTTGTGTCGGACTAATTTTTTTCATCTATAATTTAAAAAACATGATTCTTTGCATTAGTATAGTGCATTTAAGATTTTATTTTCGTAATTCTCTATTAAGAATTTAATAGGCCAAGAAAAGAATTTTTTTAACTGTAAATAAATAAAATAAAACTCATAATTTTGCAACCAATATAAGTTTAACATCTATATATATATATATATATATAGATAGATAGATAGATAGATCTAAAAATGTGAAAAAATGACAATTAAGATGATTCATTTATAACTATAACACATCTTAACTTAGGCATCTTATCACAATCAGAAAGTTTCACATAATATATTTTTTAGATGAGTTTTTAAATTTCTTTTTTAATTGAAAATTTGTGAGCACATAAATGTAACTTTACTTTTAATCATAATGATTTATTTTATATGCATATAATTTTAGAGACTGTTTAGAGATTACAAATACTATAACTCTACCTAAAAGAAAAAAAGGCAAGAAAACGTAACTTAATATTTAGAAAGTGTTTATAACCGAATAGACAATTAGGAATTACTAATTGATGAATTGTAAAAAAAAAATAAAATAAAAAATAAAAACCTTATTTCCTCACTTTATGATTACCTAAAAATACTAACCATTACACTTATTATTAATTATATATGCTTGAAATAGAAATAAAAAATTTTTAAAAAAATCATTTTTGATATTTGCAAATATATATATAATTTCACATATAAAATTAAATAATTTTTTATAAAATTAAGTTTTTATTTTTTAAATGTATATATTTATTAATTTTGCTAAATAAAATTAAGTCTTTTTTTTGTTGTAAATGTATATATTTATTAATTTCGCTGATGAAATCTAAATGTTCTGTTAAATGTGAACGGAATAATTTTGTCGAAGAAAAAGTGAGAAAGTCTTGTATTAAAATTTTATGCCTTGAGCCAATTGAATTCAAGGCTTCGGAACTGGAAGACAAAGACAGCGAACGCCCCAGAACGCATTGAATTCAAGGGGAGATGTATGTGGGGGTGGGGGCGTGGGGGGGACTGGGGAAGGTTAGAGTGGAAATTGTGGGGTCCTTTGGAATTTAAGCCTCCTCAATCTCTATCACCATTGCACGTGGCATGAACCAACAATTGCCTTATTTTTGGGGTCAATTATCAAGCTATCATCATGTTTTGTTGGCAATTCGTCATTGGTCCACTCCTATTCCATTCATGGCCCCGTCTCGTTAAAATGCACAAAATGCACTTGTGCTTTTGTTTGCGTGAACATATGATGATTGCATTACGTTAATATTATTTAAAAAATTAAAATATATTATGATATAAATATTCAGATGACTATATAATATGAATATATTAAATTTATATAATTATAAAATAAAAAAATTAAAAAAAACCAATGGTAATAACTATCTAGGGCCTGCCCTTCCTTTTACCTTGCTACTTTCATATGTTTCATGTGGGTTGCCACTCGCTGAGGCCACCATGCTTTACAACCGGAATATGGGTCCTCCCCTCCTCTAACGGCTGCGACATATATATACATATATATATATTGGTAGAGAATAGAGATTATAGTTTTTTTGTGTATAAAATTAATTTGTATATGATATATATAACTTTCAAATCATTATTTTATGATTTAATAATAGCAAAGCTCGTGATTCAATTTACAATTAATTATATATGATCAACCAAATTTTAAAACAAATAAGTATCTTATTTTAATATCATATTGTATAAGCACAACAACTCCATTAAGCTCCATCCTTATTTTAATATCATATTAAATTTTAGGAGAAATCACCTGACCCGATAGTTTAGGTTACAAATTCTATCTAAATTTGTAAATAAATAAAAATATTATTTTTATTTAACATTTAGTAAATTTTTAATTAAATTTTAAAATATATATAACATATTTTTAATATTAAATATAAAAAATCAAATTAAACTCGAATTTTAAATGTTCAAATTAAGTCTGAAATCTCAATTTTATAATCAGAATGTTTTTATATTTAATATTTTTACTAAAATCTTTTCAAATATGGTAGGAATTTTAAAGCTTAAACAAGCATCCCCATTCGCATGCACATAACTTGCTTTTTTTAATTTTTAATTTTTTTTTAAAATTTTCCAAAGTCAGACAATCGTATTTCACGTGTTGAAAATGACCCGTGGGGTATCTGACTTAACGTTGAAATGACAAATTGGTCATATCTCTTGGTTTGTAAATTGGTTAAGTGCTGGCATAATTAGGTATAGTTTGTAAAGATGATGGTTTATTTCTCAATTTTCTTTCATTGTTTTCAAGTTTTAATAATAAAGGTCAATAATGGTGTTAAAAGTAGAATGTAGGAAAGTTGATTAACAACTCTGCATATTCTTCCTCTTGGAATTTGAGTAATTTCCTTTTGAAGGAAACAAAGAATGTCAAATGAACGTAAAATTTAATTTAATTTAATTAATTTATATAATTATTTTCATATTGTAATCTACTTTATACCAAGAAATAAAAGATGTCAAATTGTTAACAAATATAAAAACTTGTTGATAAAAGACCACGTCATCATACATTAAACAAATATCCGTATCACTTATGCAAGATATAAAATTCATGAAATTCATGAAAAGACAGTACAGACGTCAAACTTTGAAACAGTCAAAAGAGATGGACTGCAGGAATTTGTCAATGCAGCCCAAGAAAGGGAGAAAAAAAAAAAAAAAAGACCCACAGATCTTTTGTCTTTACCCACTTTAAACTCTCCTCAACTTCCTCAAATTTCTGGTGAAGGATCAATGGCATTTTGAACTTTTGGAGCAGCCAGGGTCACTTCTTGGGTCCCATCAGGGCCAGGGCCAGATTGGACAGCCACAAAGATCAGGTGAAGTACCAGGTTGAAGTCCCATATAATTCAAACTGGAATTTTCCCAAGCCAACCGCAAATTTGTCATCAAATCATTGATTTTAAGAAAGAAACCATGCAAGCAGAAAATGCAGTGCTTCAATAATGAACAAATCATACCCTGGAAAAGTGCTTTGTGATTAATTTTATTGTTGCTATGGTTTTATCAGTTTCAAACCCAATGGTAGTTGTGACTAGAAGAATGGAGGGTAAGAGGGACTCCAAATTTGGGATGGTTCCAAGTTTGTAGCCCGGATTTGGAGCACGGCAGGGGCCTGCTCACACCCTAATCAAGTTTGCAGCAGATCCACCAATAATAGGAGAGGTTCCCAACTACAGTAGTGACTGACCCAAGCTAAAAATCATCAAATGCTGGTGATCATAAAATCAATGCTGCTGCTGCTGCCATCTTCGCCCCCTCAACCAAGAGAACTGAGGCAAGGAAAAACAAATTGGGGGCTAAATGTACACAATACCTCATATATGCATGGTTTAAACTATGACAGCTATATTTCCCAATAATGATTCAAAACAAACGAAAGCTAAAGCATCATCATATGGATGAAGCATTCAGACCGGTAGGGAGTAGGCTTTCACTATAGATGTCACACACTCTGACACTATTACATGTAAAGAATTTCAGTCGCAGATGCTACTCAGGAGGCTATAAAATTTAAGCGTCTACTCTAGAAAAAGGAAGTTCTGCCATTTGGCTTGCATCTACAAATGTCCAATATTTGTATATGTTCGAGGGAAAAGGCTACTTGGACAGGTTTGTTATTTTTGTATTTTTGGAAACTAATTTTTCTTTTTTTTATACAGACTCATATTCAGTTCTCTTGTAGTTGAATCTTCAAAGAATTGAACAGGGATTATTGCATAGGTGAAGCTTGCTGATTTCATTAAATCAAAGTTAAAATAAACAAATAAAAAAACCACATTCATGGGAGGAAATTTGTTTTATTCATTCCCCTTGTTCGATTGAGTATTGGCAGTAGTGCTACGACTTGGTTCCCAAAAATATTTGACATGATTATTACCTTTTTGAAGCTTGTCA
>JAQSVH010000014.1:2638079-2650759 GCA_029448705.1 Adansonia digitata
CATATTAAGACCCATCATCACCCATAGGCAAAGAGATCAACAATGCTACAAAAACTAGATAAACGCAGGATTCCCACAGCTTCCTTTGCGATCTTTCTGAGCTGGTCGGATTACTGTAGTCCTACAGGCACCAGTCAGGAACCAGTGAATCTGAGCGTCACTCTGGTTTGAATTTACACGGTTTCTAAGAGGTTTCATGATGAGCCGAGCTCCCATTGCCATTCACGTAGGGGGAAGTTTAGCCCATCTGTAGTTTCCCATCCAGGGAGTCCGTCCTTGAGAGCTAGATGATGCCAAATGTGACACTGTGGCAGGTGAAAACTGTGGACAAATCACACTACCACCAGTAACAGTTCTGCAGCTGAATCTCCTTCATCTTTCTTAACAAATTACAAATTCCAATACATGCATATGAAGTAGCAGGGCATTGACAAAAATTCCTAGTATTGTCAGGGAGAATTTCAGTTAAGAAAATTTCCCAAAAGAAATCCCACTCTCAGTTGCTATAACCAAATTCCGGAGGTTACCAATAGGAGTTGCGATAGATCCAATATTAGCACTTGAGGCAAGGGCTCGCAGGAAAGGTCGAGGGGGGCGGGGGGATTTATTTTATCTTGGCAATTTTCAACACAAATTCAGTCAAACTCAAAACCATACAAGATGAGTTATTTGGTGAACAAAAAACACTTGCAATGGCAGAAATTAAGCAGATTCCGCCAATTAGATCCCTTGTGCCTTTACTCTTCCATGTGAGCAACTTACCTAAGTACTTAAATGCATCTGATCTTTCAAGATATCCTCTGATAAGTGATAAACATTACCCAAAGAAGACCCAGGTTGAAAGATCAATTGCTTCACATGCTTGATCAACAGTTAGGACTCGAAAAAATGACCTTCAGCATACCTCTTTGCAGTTCTCTCAATAGATTAGAAATGGAACAGCAGGAAAAACAGCTAGTACATAGAAGATTGTGAGGCAATTGAGTCTAGAACACACTTTCACATGGGATGCCATTGCCATCTTTAAGCATTCTTGAAACGACTTGTCTAACAAAAACTTGAAAGACTCTATGCCTCAAAGCCTCAGAATCTAGATGATTTTAAAACGATAAGGATTGTTTAAAATACCTTATCTCTCTGCCTTAGGATCAGATTGCTGATTTCATTCTACTAAGAAAAAGAAAAAAAGGAAAAAAAGCAATCCTGCGACTGTTTCTGGCAAGTGCAATAAAAACCTGGAAAGTTTAATTAGTGGTTTTATCCTGTGTTGCTCCCATTTTTTATTTTTTTTAAATATTCATATTTAATATTTATATTCGACACACATTTAAATATAAATATAAAAATAAATTTTTAATATATAAAAAAATTAACTATACATTTATTGAATACATACTAAAGAACAAAAATATAAGTATTATCAGCAAGAATATTATTACACAGCTGTTGACAGACAGTAATTAAATCCATCTACCTAGAATTAGGTTTTAGTTGAGAATACCATGCACTTTTTCGACCGAAAAACCACAGATACACTGGGCACTTCCAGGAATAGGATCATCCCACATGGACTTTGGCCTGCGTTTCGGCTGTCTCCTTTTTTTTTTTTTCCTTTCAGAGTCTTAAGAGCTAATAAGACTTGGAAGTTAGAAACACACTTGCAATTACTGAGGAAAAGGCACATGCAACAACTGCAATACCACAGGCAGTTGACAGTTGACAACTAGTCTGGAAATAAAAAAAAAAATTTATGCCTAATTAAGACTAAGGTCAACTGTTTCAAATGTAGTATGTCATTTCAATGTCGAACTTAATAAATGAAGATCAAAATTATTCAAATATATATATATATATACTGACTACACATCAATTGTAAAAAATCTTTGTTTTGATTGAATTTTTAACTAAAACTTTGCAGTTGCAAGTGTGGATGGTTTTTGGTCTCTCTCTTCTTTGTCCTCTTTCATAATGAGACATCACAACTCCCATTTATGATTTGGCTCTGTCCTTTGTTTTTTTTTTTTTTTTCTCTCTCTCTTTTCATTCCACTTTTTTTCCCACCATCTCTTTGTTACTATTAACTTATCAAATGTAAACATATTTCGATTGTTATATATTTATAAAAATTTTAATATAATGATAATTTATATTATATAAATTTTAATATATTTATATATTTACGTCATGTTTTAATTATTTTATGTCATATTTTTATTATTTTTTTGTATCATTATTTTTTATATTTTGTTTACTTTTTTTTTTTTTGTGTCAACAGCCTCTAACTAAGTAATTCATTTTTTTTCACTAAAGATCATAGAAAAGCCCCAAGTGTGCTTGTGACTGGCCGAATCAAAGCCTAGGACTTCTTCATGGGCTTATGGCTGATCAAGAGAGTCAGGTCTCAGGCCAACCATGAATAGCGCCCACATTGACAGGCCTTCAGCCTAGAACAAGATCACTAGAATATAGATTAGCTGAACTCTGAAAGTATACGTCGCTGCCTGAACGTGTAAATGATCTTCGCAACGGTCATTTTCCACATATTGCATTTTTGGACATCTTACCAAAGTGCAGATAATCTTTGGTCCCCCTCCGTGTCTATGGTTCGAAAAAAATCTAAGCTTCCGTTAAACTCGGACTAAAATCACCCCTTTCAAATAACCGCAGTTATGGTCATGGCCTCACCCATCTCAACTTCCACATTCTTGCGCACAACTTCTGTTAGCTCCAAGTCAACTTCCTGCTCCTTGTCTCCTTTGGTTTCATTTCGCAAAGCCTTGCCTTTCCGCTTCTCCACGTGGTTTCCTCAATTGGGTCCAGCTCTTTTTTCTCAATGGAGTGGTTTGAAGCAACTGGGCATTTCAATCTCACCAAAATCTCTTAAATTAGGTAGCTTTTGTTGTTTTCCCCCGATTCTGGGTTTCCTTTTTTAGGCTGTACTTTATTTATTTTGATTCTTTAATCTGTTTTTTTCTTTTCTTTTTTTTTTTGTGGTGATTCAGAAAAAAGGGGAAGATGTAAAGGTAAGGTGGTTCATGCATCTCTATTTGGGGTTGGAGCTCCTGAGGCTCTGGTTATTGGGGTAGTTGCTTTGTTGGTGTTTGGTCCCAAGGGTCTGGCTGAGGTATTTTCTGCTTGTATACTTAGGGACCGTTCATTGACGTTTACATTTTCTTTCAATTAAATGTTATTTCACGTATTTTCTTGCGGGAATTGGATTGAGGTTGTTCTAAGCTTTGGAAACATAGGCCTCATGGCAACTATTTTCAGGGTTTTGCTTCACTAGTGACTATAGCAGGTTAAGGATTATTTAATTACTAATTTAGGAAAGGCTTTTTTTCATTTAATACATTGCTTCCACTGATTTTAAGTAAAAATAATGCATTAATTACAATTTTATTTCTATATTTATCCCCTGGTTAGCATTTCTCTTCAAATATCAATCTCTATTTGATGCTTCAAGTAATGAAAAATTCCCAATGGGTTAAGAAACAAACTGCAATAGATGGTATGCAGTCTGACATAAGCCAGGGAAAGATATGGTGTTAGTTCTTTTTCTAAAGAGTGGTTGGGAGGATAAAATGTTGTTCCTGAAAATTCGAGCTGGTTTAGTGTTGGATTTTCTAGACAATACCTAGCTTTGCCTGAAATTTATGTGGTCTCTTGTCTTGGTAGATATTTTGAATTTTTGATATCTCTTATAAGAGAATCCACAGGACCATCTATATTAATTGACAGCTGCTTAGCATCTTAGATGATGAAAGATCACTGATAAATCCTTTTTATTTAGATGAAAGTCTTATTTTGTTCTATCAACATACTGAAATTCACTGCTTGCTGCTTTTATCAGACTTAATGTGGTTTCTTCTGAAAGATAATGTCTAAATGCCCTTAATGGGAAAACTATTTTTTTATGTGACAATCTTAGCCCAATGCGTTCCAATTAATGATCTTTGTTGACTTTATGATTCCCATGACTTTCCCATTATCTGGCAAGAAAAAGACCATCGTATTACCCTATTTTAAACTCTGTCCCTTGTCCTTTCAGAGCTCGTTCAAGCTTATGCCTTCCTGATAAGCATGCTTGGTTGTTTGTAGTGATCCAGATCTTTAGTATTAAGTATTATAAGTCTTTACCTGAGATCCATCTTGACATTTAACTAAATGGCTCGATCTATCTAGAAGCCTCTAACTTGTGGGGAGTGGAGAGTTAAAAAATGCTGATATTGCTATTTCTTGCATTTTATGAATTAGACTTCATGTTATTCAAATCTATGGGATGAACATTTCCTTTGGTATTGTGATGAGGATCAGTAATCAATTATTAGATATGGTATATATACAAAGTCTGAAGTGCCATAAAAGGATTAAAAGAAAACAGATTAAGTGCCTGGTGCTTTGATCCTTTAAGCAGAAGTTGCATTGTGTTACTAGAATTTGTTTACAACTGCACATAGCTGTCATTTTGATGCCTTTATGTAAGTTAGATGATTATTCTCGGAGTTCAGCAAGATTTGGTTACTAACTGTTTAGGCTGCATTTTATTGTTACTTTTGCTACTGGTTTTAAATAATTAAAAAATAGAAAATAGAAAACTTGTTGGTGTACAAAATATGTGACCTTCCTTTTATATGAGATAATTATGTCTAAATTTTGTCACATTTGAGCTACATATTCATTTTTAGTTGAATATGATTTTGCAGTTTGCTATTCACTTGTTCTTCGTAGCAACTTTTGAGGAAGCAAAAACTAAGTACTAAATATGTCAACCAAACAACCAAACAGAACCTTTTATAGTTAGGATAATATTCTGTTCAAGTTAAATCCTTCTGGCATCTCAAATGGCCTGTTAAAGTGCAGGTTACTAGGAATCTGGGAAAAACATTGCGTGCATTTCAACCCACTATTAGAGAACTTCAGGTAGGGCCTGAACCCCGTCCGTTTACTTACCTTGTAATAGCTTTGCCCTTCTGAATTCTTCGCATTTATATCTTCTGTGAAGGAAGTTTCCAGGGAATTCAAGAGCACCCTTGAACGGGAGATTGGTCTTGATGAAATGTCAAGTTCGCCACAAAATACACTGAATAGAAACAGCCCCTATCTAAGTAAATCTACCCCAACCCCTTCCTCAGTTGCCAGCACTGAGGAAACTGATAGCAAGGCTGACCCCAGTGAGCGCTTTATATTCTTATATTTAAGGCTCTTAGTGGCATGAATTTGTCTTTTAGGGTTTTTGATCCTTCATGAGATTTTTCCTTTGAATCTCATTTATGTTATTGCGTGGATCTCTTACCCTGAAACATGCAATAAATGCTACCCGATTGGGTTCAATCCTGCTGTTTGATGGCTTAGTGGAAGGACTTTCCTTATTTCTTATCCCATTCCCTTTATATCTTCCAATGAAATTTAAGAACCGTGCAGTTCACCACCTTATTGCAGGCGGTACTTCATCCGCGAATGAGGCTTATACGAGTGAAGAGTACCTAAAGATCACGGAAGAGCAGCTAAAAGCTTCAACTTCCAAACAGCAGGGCCAGACTGCCTCTCCTGGACAAAGCCAGCATGAAGGTTAGTTATTCTTCCTCCTCTTCTTCTCTCTCACTTGCCTTTTTTGATTTTGTTTGTGTGAATTGGTAACAGCTACTCCCGAAGAAACTCCCGCTGTGAAGCCACCATCTCAGAAACCCGAAAGCGAAACATGAAATCGCATGAATGGAGAATGAGTTATCTAATCCAATAATCTTACAGTAGCCTCAGAGCAATGGACTATAAATCTCCCTGAAAATCTAAACCGAGAAAGGAAGAAACCTGAGGTGTTGTCCCTATTTTTTTCCTTCTAAAGTGTGGTCAAGTAACCGTATATTAGTTCTTGAAAATGTCTCTACGTATTCACCAAGAGTAATTGTACAACATAATTTAACATCAAGCACCATATTCATTGGAGGAATGCCGACTGCTGGTGTTAGTGAATGGTGAATCCCACTTTAGTTCTTTTTGTTCACTTCTGGAGATGCTTGTCTGCATTTTAGCTAAAAGCCTTTATGGTGAAACAGCAACAACAAAGTGCTAAGCCCCTACAGTCGAAGCTTAGTAATTTAGTATTAACATCAACCAAAAGGCGAAGAATGAGAGACCCGCTCGCGTTGTTTCAGTTAATGCGTTGGGCCTTTCCTTGGTCAAAGGATCCACACGAAAGGGAGACAGATGCGACGTATTTGGGATTTTGAACATAATTACAATAGATATGAAATGAAAAAGAAAAAGAAAAAGAAAAAAGTAATTTTTTTATAGCGGTTACTTAAATCTGTTGGTATTATATTTTTTTTAATTTATTTTTAATCTCTAATGATTTAATTTTTTTTATTAAGCTTTAAAATAAAAAGAACTTCTTGCATATTTTATACGTTTAACACTTTAATATTATATATATTTATTTTCTATAAAATAAAAATTTCATAATATGTGTAAATATAAAATTAATCTATATTATAAAATTAAAAATTGGTTGGGTCAAGATAGGTTTAGGTCATGAATGTTGGAGCTAAAGTTCGATTTATTTTTATGAAGGTTTAATCTTATTGCTTAAATTTATTTTTTAAATTTAAATTTTTTATTCAATTTTTTTAAAATATTAAATTAACTTTTGAATTTAAACAAATAATTTAACTTATAAACACGATATAAATACATAACTTATAAAGTTCAAGCGTTTTGCCAAGTTGTTATAAGTACCACATTGCGTATTGGGCCTATAGCTGTGTTCAGATGGGCTTAAGTTCTACTCTTCAGTGGCTCTGGGCCTATAAGAAAAAAAAAATTGATTCTGAAATTTAATTTTTGAAGAGAAGAGATGGCGTATGATCAAATATTTGGATTTTTCTTTTGGTGATTTCGAGTACGAATCAACATAATTATTATAAAATTTTAATCTGTTTATTATTTGTATTAAATCAAAATATTATTATTTAAATTTGAATTAAATAATATCTTGTTAAATATCCGAATTTGCTAAATATTTTAATTTAGTAAGTTAATTTTTTTAAAAAATAAATTGATAAATTTAAACAAAAATTAAATTTAAATTCAAAGTCAATCATAATTATCAATAAGCAAATTTTAAAATACAAAAACCTAAAGGTGTTTAACATAATTAATTAATTTATTTTATTTAAAAATAATTTTAAATTATTATTTCATTTTGCTTGATATAGCATATTATTTTAAAATTTAAAATTAGCTTATTTGAAAAATCCTTAGTAATTAACTTTAATGTCAAAGTTTATTCTCCCCGTAATTATAAATTTTTACATTTTACAAATAAATCAACTCTGTTATCTATATAATTAATATGAATTCAAATAATAAATATTTAAAAATTTATATCTATATCCACTCCTGTGAGAGTTTGTGAAAGTAAACATAGACATGAACAGATATCTTCTGCCTTTTTATGGTGCTCCTTTATGTGTCCATTAATATTTTGTTACATAGTATATAAAATAAAAACATAATACGTTAACAAGATGTTGTTGGTGGAGCATATGCATCAATTTTTTTTCTAGGATGGTCACCAATAATATAGGCCATTTAATTGAAGCTGGAGGCTACAAGAGGGCTGTTTGACCTGCCATAAATGGCTCATGTTGATGTTTATCTATGTCAATTGTTTTAGTTGAGTATTCCCATCCTAGCAAAATAATCGCCAAAATTAGTTCAAAGGTCAGCTGTTTTGAATAAGTTAGCCGACTCTATCGTCAATCCAGTGGAAGGGACGTGTCGACAAGCAGTTACCTTGAATGGCCGGCTTATTTAAAGTGAATTATTATTTCCTAAGCTTTACTATGCCTTTCGTTGCATCTCAGCCAAACTTTTTTATAAGCTGCCTGCCTCGACAATCAATGTTATTGTGTCAGCATACACAATGCAGTCCAACCTCTCGCATGGACCAAATTTCCACTTTCAGTTCATAATGAGAAAGTGTAATGCTGCTAGTCATCATCTCTAAATATTACATGGAGGACAAGAAAGAAGGTTGAGATTTATCAATCAGCCATTGCTAGCCTAGAAATTTATAGGTGCACTGCCAACGAGTGTTGCACGCAAGTGTATCTAATCTAATAAAATGATAACCGAGTCTTAATTTATAGGGTGAGATAGGCTACAATTCATGCAGGGCTAGCCATTGCTAGCCTTGCTTCCGACAAAAATTGCATGATAAAATAAATTCGTTTCCTATTGGACTAAGATACATTGTGTAGCGCTCTCTCAACTTCAGCAAACCAGAAAATTAACTCATACTGATTCACATTTTACCTTGAATTAGATTTTATAATTTTATACACTACGTAAATATATAAACATATTAAAACTTACATATATAAATTATTAACTCTTGTTTAGAATGATTTCAACAACATTGTCGAACCACAGAATCCCAATCAATTTGCATCCCAATCAATTTGCATGTATAACTCATAAACTCATGTCGATCGTTCAGTGCTCTTAATTGAAAATCCATTATTAATTTCATAAAGCCATAGCCATTAACAACACAGAATCGATCCATAGGTAAACCCTTACCTTACTAACAAGTGCAAAATTATTTTACTACAGTTTTTAACACGGATCTTGTTTTGAGGGTGCAAATTAGTTTCACATTTATAGTGATTAATTCGTATTTTAATCAACGAAGTTTTTGTATGATCAAAATAAATGTGAAAATGGCACCCTCTTCATATGTTAATCCGTGTTGAAAGAACTAGACTTCCATGAGAAACTCCTTATCTTTCTCCAGCTGCTCCATGGCTCCAGCTTCCAAGGTGATCCAAACGTCAATGCTCCGGCCGCCGCTCTTCCCTTGATACAAATTCACCGACCCATCAAACCCGTTGTTGGAACCACTCCTCACCCCTTCTGGTTTTCCCCACCCGAAATCCACATCGTAAACCTTAAACCTGGGAGAGCTCCCAACAATCAAGCAGTTGACACCAGCATCCTTGACCTCGAAAATCTTGGGTGCAGCTTCCCACTCCTTGTTACGTTCCTCGATGGCCTTGGCATCGTGTGCTTCTATAGCTTTTTGTACAACTGATGCACCGAACTCCGATGGATTCTCCAGCAATAACCCAGCTGCCGTGGCTGTGAAGATGGCTTGAATCAGGTTGCCGAAGTAACTTTCGGCCATGGGTGGATCAACCCTTTTACGACAATCTGCAAAGATAGTGAAAACCGTGTAGTCTTCAGGTTTAAGGTTACGTGCTCGAGTTACATGTTGCTAAATGTGGGCAGCTAAAGATTGAAAAGTGGAGAAAGGTTTAGAGCCGTCTGGTGGTGAGTTAGAGTTGGCTTTTGACTTGATCTTGTCGATGGCAGCTTCGGAAAACCTGAAGAGTTTCTCCCTCAGTTGCCGGCCTTGCATGGCCTCACCGTTGGACGCAAGCGAGATTTCCAGCTTCACGCGGGTGTTCCGGGCTTTGGTTCGCTCGAGAAACGGTGGGACAGCGACGGAGTTTGACCCACTACAGATTTGGGCCCACGAGCTCATGAAATGCCACGTTGAGGTTCCATCAAGGATGGCGTGGTTGAACGCGCACCCCATTGCCAGTCCGTCTTTCAACTTCGTTAACTGTTCGACAAAATCATCGTCAAGATAAACAGTTAAAAAGTTTTAGAAAATAGAATATGCGATAGATCTTAATCCGTCGTTAAATATTTCACCAACAAAAAATAAATGCAGGAGACCCACGTCCTTTTCTCATGATACAACTTTAACGACCAGTGGTGATCATATTATATGCAAAATATAAAGAAAATAATTAAAATATAATATAATAAAAAATAATATAAATATAATATAAATATTTTAAATATTTAAAAATTTTATATTATAAATTATTAACATTATCAAAATTCATATAAATTCCTTATGATAAAGCATCCTAATAAGATACATGTAGAAGATTTGACAGGCCTAGAGAAGAGCAATTTTAAGAAGTTCTTCCCTTTCCAAGAAATAAAGAAATAAAATTCTACTGCACTGTTATTTTATGATTATGGAGTCCAGCAAGGTTTTTGCTTAATTCAAGGGATGCATTGGCTCCTTTTATGAAGCATATTAACCGAGTTATTCACAAATATATATGCTGTAGTAATGCTGTAATGGAATATGCTCCTTTCCCTCCTGGCTGAAAGGTCTTTTCATCTATGAAAATGAGTTTCAATCTCAAATTCTTAGTAAACGTACACGATATCTTAAAAAAAGTTTTGATTACCAAATAACCATGAATTTATAAATGTATTATGCAATATGAAAGCCAAATCCTGATGCCATCTAGTAGTGGAGGAACAGCAAGAAGTTAAAGAAATATATGTAAATATACCTGCACAGACAACAGAGGCCTGTGCAAGCCCTCCAAGTTGAGCACATCATTGTAGGGTATCAGGTCCTTGAGATAGCTCGTGCCATCATCAGCCGCAAGTTCGTCGACGCTGATCCCTTCGGCGATGGCTTCCAACACCTCAACACCACCATCCATATCGTCATTGTACTCCACCCTGAAAACCCCTTCCTCGTCTTTTCCAAGCTTGCCTCCCAGCTGATAAAACTCCTCCAAAACAACCCTGAGCCCATCCTTGAGTTTCTCAACCTTCTCCTCGAACTCCCCACCCTTGTAAAACAACAACTTCTGGTTATAATAGAATGCCAGATACGGGAGATCGAACGTGACCAATTGACATTCTTTTCTCCCTATAATCTTTCCAGGCTTGGCATGGGTTTTGCTGTTGATTTTAACCTTCGCCATCTCTTCCTTCTTCCATGCTTCAGCTGTCATATTGCTGATGATTGTTATTTTCTCAAAGATTCAAAGAGCTGTAGGTAGAATAAGGAGACTAGACTGTAGAGATACTTATAGAGGACTGGAGATGACGTAATTAGGGCTGCAATGCATTAATGGGGGAATCATGAGAGCAGTTGTGATCCATTAATTTGCCGAGTCCCCCCTTACTGGTTTTGGAAGCAGTTGGGGTTAAAAATGTGCTAAAATCAATGTCAACATTAAGGTCCAATCGGGCACTTAATTAGTTCCAATCAGATAAAAAATAAAGGCAAAGAAATTAATTGATATTAAACTTAATTATAGGATATGTAAGATGATGATAAAGTAAATTATAATGGTAAAATAAATTAATTATTAAAAATATTAAATTAAAATATATATAATAAATAATAAATAAATTATATTTAAATTAAATAATAAAATATACATATCAAAATTATATTTTATGTTAAATAATAATTAAAAATTATTAAAATTGTATGTATATTAAAAATAAATTAATAAAGTAAAGCTAAAAGAAATAAAAATAATTAATTTAAAAAAATGAAAATTTAAAATAATATTTTGTATTTTATATAATTATTTATTTTTAATTAATCATATTAATTAATAATGAAATGTGTACTTTTAATTTATCATATAATATTATCTATTAACTTCATTAAATAATAAAAATAAAAAGAAATTTGCAGGTGCAAATGTCCGTGCACTATTCACTTTAAAAAAAAAAAAAAGGACTTTATAGGAAAAACGCCCTCCCACTGGGAGAGCATTTGCCCACTAGAGCATGAACCTCCGCTGAAGATTGAAGACACCAGCACGATTGATAGTTATCCAAACAAAAAGTGCGACCCGATTGAGATGAAAAACTACTTAAATCGGACTTCACCAAAAGTCCGTTTGTATCTAAATGGACCCAAAAAACACCTCAAAATTTTTGTCAATCCCATATAATATGATCCATCAGGGTAAATGTTGAAGGAAAATGTTAATTCCAATGTGATGCATAAGCCCTCGGATGATGGCTGACTCTAAACATAGTTTTAAAGTTTAAATGTTAACAAGCACAAAGCCGCCGGTTTAAAGTTTAAATCATTAGAGATTAGACTTTCTAGAAAATAAATAAAGAAAGCCAATGCACGCTCATCAAGAAAGCAAATAATAATAATAATATAAGAAACAATTAGTCAGTTACAAGTACATTAGATTTGACCGAGTCTGTGTTTGTGAACTGAGCAAATGGGCATGAGAGCATCTATATTTTCAAAGTAGATGTGTCGTAATTACTGACGAAATTGCTAAACCCTTTGAACAAATAGGTTTATTTTTATTTTTGGATTAATGTCTTGTTCAAGCATTTTGTTTATACAACATGTAATCAGTTGGTATGGGTACAATTCCATGGAATATTTGGAGATCATCTGTATTTGGAAAGCCGGCTCTTCGGTGGTTTTCAAGTTTCAACTTTGTTGTTCCATCATTTTACTAAAAAAATTGTATTTGATATGTTCTTACTGAATCCTGTTATATTATCTATTAAATCGTATAATTATTCATATTTATTTTTTAAAATTTTTAATTTTTTATATTCAATTATTTATTAATTAAATGTCGTTAACAATTTATTATTGGTATATAAATTTATATACTAATATTGCATCACATTTATTTAATTTTACTAAATTGAAACTATATTTAAAAAAGAAATGGGATTAAAAATATCATTATATGCTCCTTTTATATTAGAGATTGTTGCAGGTCCCGTCAATATTAATTACATTGGGCAAGCAAGCAAATTGCTTGCATGTGAGAGCCAATGAATTAATTTCTTAGTCTTGAAGA
>JAQSVH010000014.1:2650859-2661285 GCA_029448705.1 Adansonia digitata
AGATAATTTTCAATTGATGTCAACACTTGTTAATAATTAATATTATTATAATAAATAATATATTAAATATAACTAATTTCACAAAGCGTAGACACCGGTTTGTAAAAGCTTCTTATTAAAAAGAAGAATTAATTTATATTGATATAAAACTAATGAATTTTTTATAAATTTTTATAAATTCTTGTATGACGGATAAATTGATTTTTAAATTTAATGATATAATTGTAGCACATAAATTTTCATATTAATTTGATATTTATATTATATTAATTGAAAATATTATTATATATTTGATGATTGAATTTTTTATGTTAATAAATAATTAACTATTTTTAATTTACTGTAATTTTATATGTACAATCTACATAAGTGATGCATAAATAAATAAAAATAAATCATATAATTAAATTAATTTTACCCAAATATTAATACAACCTTTCCTATAAAATAATATATAGTTTCCGTCAAACTAGTAGCAAAAGCTTGGCAATGATTTAAGTCAGGCCCTACAAGCATTTTTTTTCCTATATAGTGAATCGCTATAGTCCCACAAGAAGTTTACACGGAAGAAGATAACGCTCGCTGCGCAATTCCTTCTTGTTGGCAAAAAAAGCCGATGAATTTGCGAAGTTCCGATGGATGTTTTTTCGATTCAATAACCAAAAAAAAGCAATCAATTCGGTTACTTTTAAATTAATTTTTTTTTCTGCTTTGCTTATGCTTTATTCGTTGTTGTTGTTACGTTGGAACAAGGGAACTCTTTTGTGAAAGCTGCGCACGTGTGCGCATATCCACTTGTTTCGGATTATGGGGGGGTTTTCGTCCGTAACGTAGGACAGCGACACCCCCTCTCTCGTCGACTCTTCTCCCCAATAACCCCCCTTCCCTTGCACGGCTGCATTGGCTTTCCTTTTTCTTTTCGTTACCCCGTTTTCCTTTTCTTCTTTGATAATGATATCTCAACTCCCATTATCTTTTGGCTCTGTCCCTCCCCTTTTTCCTCTCTTTCCATTCCAGCTTTTTCCTTCATGTCTTCTTTTTTTTTTCTTCATTATTATTTCTTCCACATCAATGAAATCTTTCAAAATAGATCAGTGTTCATTAAATTGATATACAAAAAATTATAATTGACTAAGATTACAACATATTCACTTTGTAACTGAAAAAAAAAATTCATATTAAAAAAATTATGATAAAAATAAGTTACCTAACAACCCAAATTATAAAGAAAATTAATAAAAAAAAAAGAAGCTAGCTACTTTTAATGGTTTTTAAATGAAAAAAAGGGTAAAATTGGATTTTATTTTTTTAAAAAAATTATTGATAAACTTATAAAATACATTATTTTTCACAATTCGTTTTTTTTGGATCAATTATCCAACTAAGTTGATATAATAAACATAGATTTTAAAAAATAATATATAAAATATAAAATAATTCTATAATGAAAATTAAATAATATTTAATTAATTTTTATAAAAACCAGTTAATCAAACCCTATATCAAATGGGTTCAAAAAAAGAATTGTTTTATGATTATTTTTATTTTTTTTTTACCAGACTTTTTGATTTGTTTTTCTTTTCTTCATTTCGAACTTTTCACATTGATTTCATTAGTCTTGTTTACCTAAGATGATAGTGACGGGGAAAAGTTGGATAGCATTAGGCAATGATTCATATATCAACTTCTAATCTTTTATTTATTTGAGAAAGATGCTTTTTAAATCATGTTCCCCTTTATTCTCTCTCATGTATCTTTTTTTTATATATAAATAAAAAACTCATAATGGGATTATAAAGTTCCAAATTATGATGATTCACTTTCCTAGTTCCCACTCGTGTAGCATATCAAAAGGGTAAAAAAGCGATGTTGTTGTAAGCAAAAGTAACAAAGGATTATTTATCACTAACTAAAATTAAAAGGGTATTAAATTAATCTATAAATCAAAGTCGGTAATTGTTTAGGAAACCTTATACATACTAATTTTTTTTAATAATACAGTATGAATTCAGTCCATTTCTTGATATTTTTATAGCGTATTCTCTCGCTAATATATTCAATATTTTATTTTTAAGGGGGCGTTTGGCATTTTACTATTTTTAGATTTTAATGAAATGTGATTGTTGATGCAAGCATTGTTGCCCGTTACGAGATATTGTTTATTTTGAAGCAATGCACAGACTGTCTTCACGGTTTTATCTTTTAAAAAAAATACCTCAATGGGGAAGGGCGGCCATTTGTTTTATAAGCTACAGTCTATATCTTTGGCTAATCAATATGGGATTATTGTCTTGCCCCAACACTAACCCCCTAAACAAAGGTGTGGACTGTATAACCGAGTGGGCAAGTTCGGTTATAGATTAAGTGGTCAAGTTACCACTATATAAGTTGTAGATCGAGTCGACATATTTATATGTCAAGTTTCGTGTAAGTCAAGTATCTCAAAGTTACTTGTTTATATACTTGGATGAAATTTCGATTATGAGCATATGGCTCGTAAGTTTCCACAGACGGCACCATTATTGATACAAGGATTGTCGGACTGTATCTGTTATGAGGTATTGTCTGCTTTGGAGCAATACACAAATTATCCTCATGGTTTTGTCCATTGAGAAAAGGCGCCTTAATAGGGAAGGGTGACATTTTACTTTATAAGTCACAGTCCATATCTTTAGCTAATCGAGGGATTGTTGTCTTGCACTAACAATGCTTTATGAATGTTAAAATACAAGAAAAATAACATTGCAATATTTGATATATACATATATATATATGAAAAATATTTATTAAAATGCATAAAAAAAATATTGCATTGTTTGATAAAACTAAAGCACTTTACAAAAATATGGAGATAATCTACAAAATTCTCTATTTACGAACATGTTTTGTAGGATTTCATATTTTTTATAGGTTCTTAATGCAAATTAGCCTTTAAAGAAATTGCTAATTTACTAATTTAATTACATTAAACAATATTTTCACTTTAAAAAACAATATATAGTTACATATATATATATATATATTTGAGATGTGACTAAAGCAATGACATGGTAACATTTTTTTTTTCAAAGCAAAATAACATAAAACATAATTGTAATTAAAATACCAGTTGAAGTTATAATATTAGAAATCAACACATCCATACCACCGAGTTTTACATAGAGAAAGTTTTCGATAGCCATAAGCAACTAAAAAACTATTCACAAAATTTTTAAAACCCCTTAAGAAAAAAAAACAGAATCATAAACACCTAAAAACCCCTTTGAAAAGGAAAAAAAAAAATCAATTAGAAATCGGAATTTCAGCAGCCATAGAACATTATAAACATCTCATAGAAACAAATGTGTTTCGAGATCGATCAACTAATTACCTGTCAACGCAAGTAATATTTTTCACGAAATTTTCGTGGAAAAAGGTAATTGAAATTTTGGACGGCACAACCGGCAACGGTTACGATAGACCTGATAATATTTGATATGATTACATGAATATAATACATATAAAATAAAAAAAATGATACAACACGAAAGGAATATATTCTCAAACTCTATCTAATATGAATTATAAACGTATCAAAATTGATATAAATGTAAAAAGAAAAGCTTTAAATATAATTATGATATTATAAAATTTATAAATATAATATGAATACATGAATTACCAGGTCTAAACTAGGGCTTGTATTTTGGATGGAACGATGAAGGAAGGATGATGAAAAGAAATCCTGTGGTTTTGTTACTGGCATTTCAATTAAAAAGATTTGTTACTTTTTTTTGCTAAAATATTAAAAATCTTTCGAATAACGTCATTTTATATAAATAAGTTCAATATTTTTATTGTACGTGAATAAATTTTATCTCTTAATTGATACATAAATAAATCCTTTTATTTCAAATAAAATGTAAATTTACTTGAAAAGTTTATTTGAGTATAAATAAAAAATTATAGACTAATTGGGTACCCGTTAAAGATTTACTATAGTATAAATTATAGATTAAAAATTTATTTGAATATAATAAAATGTACGAATTTATTCAAAAAAAAAAACTTGATAAAATTCAAAAGCCTTTTTCTTTTTTCATTATTTTAACCCTACTTTTTCAGGTGGTGGAAAGATAATTTTGGATCCATTTTTGGATGTAATTGAATTCCTTCGTTTAATGGGAATCTCACGTGAAATACCAAACATTGTAACATCTTTGCATCCAATTAAAATTTATGTAATGTATCTAACATTCTTCACGCCAAACAACAGCTTAAAATGTTTCCTCCTATGGATTCCATTTTTTTTTTCTTTGGCCAAGCAATAACTCCTTATTGACAACAGCAAAAAAGTTGTATCTTTATTAATTGGATAAATTTCTGTGGATGTATGTTTTAGTTTGATAATAACTAATCAAGCAAATGAACCCATAACAAAAGAACTTTCCTCAAATAATGGTTGTTTTATTGCAAAAATAAAAAAAGGTGGGTCCAATGGGAGAGGTGCAAGCAATGGATATTTTAGAAACTGACCAGCAAATTGGGTGGATGAGTGTGGTTATGGGCCTACAATGCAAAAGCTAAACCGGCATACCACATGTAGGAGCTATTAAAGTAGTTGAGAAGGTTTTGATCCAAATTTTATAAAGTTATTATAAATAAATAATCCCATTCCATTCCCTATTACAAAAATTCCACTCTCACGACCATTATTTTTTCTTTAATTTTATCCTTCCCACATCCCCCCCCCCCCAAAAAAAGTCTATAAAACTTTGCTTTTGAAGATGGAATTGTATGTTTTGTGGGTCATTTATATATATATATTTTTTAATTTGGACATGTAGATACAATAATTCATTGTATTGGTATTATTTTTAACATCATGATCGAATTGAAAGTATTTTATTTTTATATATAAATTTTGACAAATTAATTATTCGTTATATATAAAATTTTGATGCGTTTACGTATTCATATTATTTTTTATTTTTCTTATATCATATCTAAAATTATGTAATCTGATATAAAAAAAAAACCTCAATTGCATAAAACGTATCAAACATTAGATTATGATTTTTATGAATCTAACTTTGATCATAGTATGTTTGTTGATAGAGTGGATCATAAATTAAACTTGATTTGTACAAAATGTTCTTACCACTCTGAATTTTTTCATCTTGAGGTGACTTGAGTTTCTTTCAGTTAGAAACGTTACTTTTTTTTTTTTTCTCTAAATATCTAGTTGATATGTTGGGATCTAAAGATGGAAAAGAAAGGAAGCTGAGATGAACAATATTCCATTGATGGAAGGGGACAAGCACTGAAGTCCATGTAACTGAAATGGAAGTATTATGAAAGTCAAAAAAAAAAGGTTAGCATTTAACTGTAAAGGAAGACAGAGAATCAAGACACCAACAAATATCTACTGACGTTAATCACGTAGGTTGAAACTCAATGGTCATCTAAAGGCTTGGGTAAAGCCCAATTCTTATTACAGGTATCCAAGCATGATGTCCTAGCCTGTGATTGCCTGAATCAAGCCCAAGGCTTCGGTCCAGTCTCGGCCCAACCATGAAAACTGAGTCGCGTATATTCGCAGGGCCGTCAGTCTAGAACTAGATCACCAAAATCCGAGACTAGATCAGCTGAGCTCCAAGTGAGAGCTTCATTGTGATCTTCCCGACAATTGTTTTCCACATATTTTGCATTTTTGACATCTCCCAGTTGGGGATTGACTTTTGTCCCCTCCCCCCTTCCGTGTACTTTGAAAAATCTAAACTTTCCTAAAACTCGGAGCGAATTACCCCTTCAGATGACCACAATGGTGGTCATGGCCTCGCCGATCTCAACTTCCACGTTCTTGTGCACATCTTCTGTTAGCTCAAAGTCAACCACCTGCTCCTTGTCTCCTTTGGTTTCATATCCCAGAGCCTTGAATTTTCGTTTCTCCACCTGCTTTCTTCAACTGGGTCCAGCTCATTTTTCTCAATGGAGTGGCCTAAAGCATCTGGGCATTTCAATCTCACCAAAATCTTTTAAATTAGGTACCTTTTCTTATTGCTTTTCAAGTCCGGCTTTCCTTTTTTAATGCGTATTTTTTCTTTAAAACAATTTATTTTGATTATTAATTCTGTTTTGTTTTTCTTGTTTTTGTATGAAATGATGGTGTGCAGGAAAAAGGGGAAGATATAAAAGTAGAGTGGTTCAAGCATCTCTGTTTGGGGTTGGAGCTCCCGAGGCTCTGGTCATTGGGGTAGTTGCTTTGTTGGTGTTTGGTCCCAAAGGTCTGGCTGAGGTATGTTCTACTTTTATACTTGGATAGTTGGTTAGTTCATTGATATTTGCATGTTCTTTCATTTATAATTATAAGCAATATCACTTGTTCCATTTTATTACTCGTAACATTTGATGATTTTCCAGACTATTTCCTATATGTGTGTGCATATAGGCTCAATTTGCAATTTCATGTATTTTCATGCTGGTATTCAATTTAGGCAGTTCTAATCTTTGGAAGCAAAGGCCTCATGGCGACTACTTTCAAATATTAATCTCCAATAAATGCTTCAAGAAATCAATAATCCCCAATGAGTTAAGAAAGAACAATAGATGATATATAGATTGATATAAGTCAGGAAAAGAATGGTATTCCACGGTTATAATTTTTCTAAAGAGCGGTTTAGAGGATTCAAAACGTTTTCTTAAAATTTGAGCTGGTCAAGTTTTGGGTTTTCTGGAGAAATGAATTTAGGTTTTGCCTAAAATTGATGTGCTTTCTTGTCTTGGTATCAGCTTTGAATCTTTTGATATTTCTTAGATGAGAACCTACCGGACCAGCTAAATGAATTGACAGCTCCTTAACATCTAAGATGATAAAAAGATCATTGATGTATCCTTTTGAGGAGATGAAAGTCTTATTTTGTGCTATCAAAATATCGAAATACACTACCTACTTAATTTGGTGTCTTTGATGTTTTAACAAGATAATGCTTCATTGCCCTTGAAGCGAAAACCTTTATTTTTTTATGTCACAATCTAAGCTTTCTAGTTGATGGTCTTTGTTGATTTTATGACTCCCATGACGTTATCAGGCAAGTAAAGGACCATTGTATTACCTTATTTTGAACTCTTAAGTTTCCTCTTCCTTTCATAGCTCTTTCTAACTTATGCCTCTCTGATGAGCATGGTTGGGCTCTTTAGTGATCCAGATCTTTAGGATCAAGTGTCATGTCTTTACCTGAGATCCCCTCTTCACCTTTTACTAAACAGCTCGATATCTGGATGTATCTGACTTGTGGAGAGTTAAAAGACATGTTGGTATTGCTATATATCACATTTTATCTGTTAGACTTCATGTTATTAAAATCCAAGAGTCGAACATTTCCTTTGGCATTGTGCTGAGGGTCTGTAATCAATTATTAGTTATGATATATCCACAAGTTCTGAAGTGCCGTAAACGCATTAAAAAGAAAGCAGATCGGTCCTTGGCTATTCTGATCCTTTTAGTGGAAGTTGCATTGTGTTAACTTTAAAAAGGCATCAAGAATTTATTTGCAACTGCATCGCAGTCATTTTGATGCCTTCATGGAATTTAAATGATTATTCTGGGAGTTTAGCAAGATTTGTTTACTAATTGTTTAGGCTGGCATCTGATTGTTACTTTTGCTGCTTGTTGTAAATAATTAGAAATAGAAAATTTATTTTTTGTGTGCAAAATTGAATGATTCTCCATTTGGAAAATACTATTCATCCCACCACTTTTGTACCCCCTGATGTGACAACAATCCATTGGTTTTAGTGTAATATCTCATGTATTAATAAGTTGACTTACCCATGAATCGATAGACTCCACTTTTGAACCATGTCAATGAGTACAAATATTTGGGAAAAAATTGGTGGGGCAATTAGCATGACACTTTCCCTTACATGAGATAATTATGTTTAAATATATATTACATTGGAGCTACATGTTCATTTTTGGTTGAGCACTATTCTGTTACCATTCGCTTACACTTTGTAGCAACTATTACGGAAGCCAAGACCAAGTACCAAATCTGAGAACCAAACATAACCTTATATGGTTAGTATAATATCTGTTCAAGATAAAATCCTTTTGGATATCTCAAGGGCCTACTAAATGCAGGTTGCTCGGAATCTGGGAAAAACATTGCGTGAATTTCAACCCACCATTAGAGAACTTCAGGTAAGAAGTAACGTGAACCCCTTGGTTTTACTTATATCTTCACCTTGTGGTAGCTTGCACTTTTGAATTCTTCACCTTTCTTTATTTCTTCTGTGAAGGAAGTTTCGAGGGAATTCAAGAGCACTCTTGAGCGGGAGATTGGTCTTGATGAAGTGTCAAGTTCGACACAAAATACACCGAATAGAAAGAGCCCATATCTAAGTAACTCTACCCCAACCCCTTCATCGGTTGCCAGCACTGAGGAATCTGGTATCAAGGCTGACCACAGTGAGTGCTATATGTTCTTAATATTTAAGGCTATTAGTGGCATGACTTTGTCTTAGGGTTTCTGATCCTTCACAAGATTTTTCCTTTGAATCTCATTTGTCTGACTTTCTTATCTCTTACCATGAAACATGCGTTAAATGCCGTTGAATATTGTTCAATCCTGCTGTTTATGGCTTAGTGGAAGGAACTTTTGTATTCCCTTTTTTATTTTCCAAAGAAATTCGTTGAACCATGCAATTCGTCTCGGAACTGCAGATGGTATACCGTCCGTGAACAAGGCTTATACTAGTGAAGAGTATCCAAAGATCACAGAAGAGCAGCTAAAACCTTCAGCTTCGCAAAAGCAGGGCCCAGCTGCCTCTCCTGGAGAAAGCCAGTTAGAATTCCAAAATCAACATGAAGGTTGGTTCTTCTTCTTCTCCTTCTCTCTCTCTTTCTCCGCTCCCTTTCTTATTGTAATGTTATTTATGTACATTGGTGACAGCTACTCCAAAAGAAACTGCCGCTGCAATGCCTTCTCCATCTCCGAAACCTGAAAGCGAGACATGAAATCCCATGAAAGGAGAATGAATTCACTCATTTAATATACCTCAGAACAAGGGACTAAACCTCCCAAAGATATAAATGGAGAAAGAAACACCACTTTTTGCCCCCCCCCCCCTTTTTTTTACTTCAAAAGTTTGGTTGACTGTATAATAGTTCTCGCAAATCTCTGTAGTCAACTCACCAAGAATACCATTTCAGAGGAGGAATGCCTTGACATTTAGGATAGTGAACGTGAATCTTCATTACTTTGTTTTTCTCGAGTGTTAGCATTTTTTGCTAAAAACTTTACGATGAACTTCGGAGTAATAATATCATTCAGTGTTAATTGCACTCGTGAGTTGCGATCTTCAGAAGGCTATTCCAAAGTACCCACAAACAACAAAGCCGAAATGAGGGTTCCAAAGATGTTGATTAACGTCAGCTTTTATTTCCGACAATTATGTCCTTGTAATTGTTAAAATAGGCATTGGGCCATAGTCTTACAATCCAAAAAACCAAAGCTTATGGCCTTCACCAACTGTTAAAATGTCCCATCCCATAAGCTTCAATCTACAACATGATGAAAACCAAACCAACATAAACACGCCATTACATCAAATTATTTGATTACAAATAGTATATTATTCTATTGACATTTAATAGCGTAGAAACGCGGAAAAGAGTCTAGAAAATTTAGAAATCATCCCCGCCGTTATCGTCGTAACCAAGATCATCTTCAACCTTCTCCGCTGCCTCATCTGCGATATGATCTTCCAGTGCTTCCACGCCTTCCGCTAATGCGAGTCCGCCCAAAGCCCCTGCAACCGCACCCACCGCTAACCCTGTCCCCATCCCTCCAAACTTACTCTTCTTCTCCTCTTGCCTGTAATACCCTCCACTTCCCTCACCGTATGGACTCTGACCGTACGCCGGCTGAGCGTTGTAATTATACGCACTGTAGGGGTAGCCAGCTGGTGGGGTCGCGTAGTAAGGATTTTGTGGCGGTGGCGGCTGAGCGTATGGGTAACCATAAGCCGGCGGAGCTGCTGGGTAGTCTCTCGAAGCCGGTGGTGGGACCCAGTAGGGAGGTGCGCGGTACGGATCAGGCGCGTGATAGCGTGGCTCTCTGATCAAAACTTTGACGTCAACTTTACCTTGTGGCCTCCCAGAAGGTCGCTTCAGCTGGAGCGTTTTCTTATAGCGTTCTCCGATCCCGGCGTCATCGAGGACTTCCCGCAGCTTGAGTTTAGCCGAGCCGATGAGAGGTTTAGTGTCCTCCTCCGAGCCGGCGTGGACAACGTCGATGAAAAGGGTCGTGTCGTCATCGATGGGACCAGGGAGAGGGATGACTAGAGTTTCGTCCCAGGTGGGACAAGTGTCACCCTCCTCATCAACTTTAGTGGAACACTTGTTATTTGGGTCCACCCAGACGACGGCATACGGTCTGATCGG
>JAQSVH010000014.1:2662601-2675999 GCA_029448705.1 Adansonia digitata
GGACTAAATAAAATTGCATTGATTAGACTTTAAAATATCCTCTCCCAACTCTAGTTCTTGGACAAATCTACTCTTATCCAAGTTAACAATAGCATTCACTCCTCCGCAATTAAATTGTTATATGTACTTGATTTTGATAAAAATTTTCTTGATAATTAACATTTTAACCAGTTTAAATCCTTTAAATTTTGTAAAATATATACGTAAAAAATAGTTATTTCGTTTAAAATACTTAAATATATATGTTATCTTTTTATTTGAATTAATTAAAAATAGACATATAACAAAATTTTATTCTATTATAAAATTAAAAAATTCTGCTATTTATTATTTGAAATTTGAATGGATTTTAAGATTTATTTTTGTCAAATTAACAATAATTTTTTTTTTAACTTTGATTAAATACAGTAATATGCCTCACTTCTTTTTCTTTTTTACTATACCTAAAAAAAATTTATTACCTTTCTAACACCTTTTACGTAATTTAAAAATTCTATATATTTAAAATTTTCTCGAGGCAGAAAGATCAAAAGGACGCCTAGGCCTCGGGCTTTACCTATGAAGTGGGCTTTTGTTTTTTCCGCTTTTTGTTGCAGAGCCATTCAAGTAGTGAACAAAGCGTCTGTCCAACCATCAAGTAAGGCTTGAGGCTTAACTAAGCAGGCTTTTACTTTTACTTTTTACTTTTCACTTTTACGTCCCTTAAAATATCGAACTAAAATCCAACCGTTGAGCGACTTACAACAGCTAAGCCTAAAAGAATCTGTGATTTGCCCATACCCTAGCATTACTAAAATGCTTTATTCTTTTCATTTTTTATTTTTTTTGGCCGGAAATGCTTTATTCTTTACTTTTCCAAAGAAAATGGTTTTTCCTTTTGCTTATAAAGCATTTGTTCAATTCATAAAACCAAGTTTCCTGTAGGGCATTAGATGCCTAACTTCAGATTTTATTTCCAACAAATTTGTTCTTTTAAACATGGACGGACAATGGGCCATAATCCCACAATCCAAAAGCCGAAGCTTATGGCCTACCAGAACAACTATTACAATGTCCCATCAAACTCTAAAGAGCATCGTCATCAAAAAAAAAAAAGACTAAACTTAATTAAAACCACGTTTGGCCAATGGCCATTATTTACATTAATGAATTGATTAATTAATAGATTATACTAGTGTAGGATAATAACGCAATTGACGTTAACAGCTTCGAAACGTGGTGAACGGTCTCAAAACTTAGAAATCATCGCCACCATCATCGTATCCAAGATCATCTTCAACCTTCTCCGCCACTTCATCTTCGATATGATCCTCCAGCGCATCCACACCCTCCGCTAATGCCAGTCCACCCAAAGCCCCTGCAACCGCACCCACAGCCAATCCTGTCCCCATCCCTCCAAACTTACTCTTCTTATTCTCCTCGTGCCCGTAGTACCCACCACTTCCCTCACCGTACGCCGGCTGAGAAGTATAGTTGTACGCGTTGTAGGGATAGCCAGCTGGTGGGGCCGCGTAGTAAGAATTTTGTGGCGGTGGCGGCTGCGCGTATGGGTAACCATAAGCTGGCGGTGCTGCTGCATAGTCCCTTGAAGCCGCTGGAGGGACCGCGTAGGGAGGTGGCCGGTACTGATCGGGCGCATGATAGCGTGGTTCTCTGATCAAAACTTTAACGTCAATTTTTCCTTGGGGCCTCCCAGAGGGTCGTTTCAGCTGGAGCGTTTTCTTGTGGCGTTCTCCGAAACCAGCGTCGTCAAGGACTTCTCGGAGCTTGATCTTAGCTGAGCCAATGAGAGGCTTTGTATCCTCCTCCAAGCCAGCGTGGACGACGTCGATGACGAGAGTGGTGTCGTCATCGATGGGACCAAGGAGAGGGATGACCAGAGTTTCGTCCCAGATGGGACATGTGTCACCCTCCTCATCGACTCTAGTGGAACACTTGTTTTTCGGGTCCACCCAGAGAACGACGTACGGCCTGATCTGGCCATGGCGCCAATTCACGTTTTTGAGGTCTTTGGCAGAAGAGATGGTCACCTCTATTTCATGAGGAAAGGCCATTGATCTGGTTCTTTCAAGGTTTAAAATGGAAATCTGGACAAGAAAATACAGATTTGGTTTTTGACTTCACAGAGACAAGGTGGTGTACCAATGGTCGTGGCCTGAGGGTATTTATAGGTTCCAGGGAGAGCTTTCATCACTTTAAACGTAATTACCAAACCGACCTTCTAGTGCGGGGAAAATAGATTTTGGCATGGGGGGTGGGGAGGGTAACTCGTAGATGAATCTATTAATAAATATTAGCGTATTTATTATATCATATTTTTAATTTATATAAATTTTATAATATTTATATATTTAAATTATATTTTTATTATTTATTTATATTATATTATATTTTATATTAAATTTTAATTTTTTATTTTATATAATTATATTATTTATTTGTATAATAATAAATTTTTTATTATATTTTAATTTTTATCATATTATATATTATATTAATTATTTTTATATTATATTTATATTTATATAATCATATTTATTATATTAAAATAGAGTCCGCACCAGTGGACCTGGAGGAGAAGGGAGAGCTGGGTTGGGTATGGTAAAAGGAAATTTTAAATGACAGAAAGGTGGCAATTTCTAACTGGACAACGTCGGGCAAGTGTTGATTGTTAAAATGTGTGCCACCCTACCCTTGGGCTTAGAGTCTTAGAGTTAGTGGGCGGGAAGGGGGGGGGGAAGGGACTAGGAGATATTGTTGGCGATGCTTCACGCCACGCGGGGTGAACGCGGATTGAGTTGGGCCAATCAAAGCAATAATCAGGTCAGGCATATCCATTGCCATTCCTTTTTCCAGTTTACAGTGGATCTATCAAATAGGAGTGGAAAATAAAGAAGAAAGAACACCAATAGACAAAGTACTTGTCTTAGTATATAATATGAATAAGGCATAGCATATTCTAAACGTATATTTATTTTTGGTTACATCGTGTCATGTCATGAAGGTGTAATCGAAATAGGTCATGCCTTTTTTATGGCTGACAATAATGATACAACTTTTTGATAGCTGAATTCCTTGATGACAGTGCTCTCACTCTAATGAAGTAATGATGTTCCATAACGGCAACGTTTTGTAATGACAATCATGGTGCCAGCAACGCTTCTTAACAACCATACACTCTAATTACAACATTATTGATCAGCTCCGGTACTTCGACACTCCCAACTTTTTAGAACTTTACGCTTCCAGTGCTCTAACTCGTGCGCCCTACATTTTTTAAAAGCATTTCATATGTAATTTTTTTATTATAATATCACGAATGTTGATAAAATTATTAGATTTACTTCACTCTTTTTTTCAAAAAACCAAAAATAAAAGTATTTTTCTTTGGAAATAATGTATTCTTAAATGTGTTGCAAAGGTTAAATGTGTTGCGGCGTAACCGTGACCAAAACACTCATAAAAGTATAACCTCCAATAACTTTGGCTTTAAATGTCCTGCTGCCTATAACTGATGTAAATTTCGTGGATAACTTCTCACTGTTTTTCTTTTAATCTTTTCGGCAAATTACTAATTTTCCTGCTCTCAAAATCTCACTGCAACTTTTTCCCTCTTCATTGTTCTAACCATCTCGCTTTTCACCATCCTCTGTATATTTTTTGCCTTCATGAATACCGTCTGTTCTATCACGCTTAGTTTTTTAGGATATGCATGCTCTAATATTCCTGTTTATCGTCTTTCCACAACGTTCAATTTTACAGGTTTACATCATTGCCTCGTTCTAAAAATAAAAAATTATCTGCACTAAATAAACCTTAATCATAATTGAAATTGAACTTTTCCTTATTGGAATTTTGATTTTTGGCTTCTGACATCGTAGGATGTTGTATTGACATTTCGTGCACTTTGCATCTTTGGGTTTTACAAGGACATACACTATTAAAAAAAAAGTTTTAAAAGGACAGAAATGATATAATATTTGAATTTGGAATTTGCTAATAATGGCTACTTCCACTGTTTCATTTACTGTAATTGGAAACTGCTTCTTTTGTAGTTTTTTTTCCCCCGTAACTCGAATTTCAAATGTGAAAACTTTAGCCACTAACTTGGAAGGTCAGAGGTCGATGTCCTATTACAGCTTTCCATGCCGATGCTGGCCTTTCCTTTCCAGGCCCAAAAAATCTAGCATGTTTTAGGTCTGATCCGGCTTTTATGGTAATTCCTTTAAGACTGGTTTGGCCTAATCGGGAAGAATGTACTCACTATTTTCACATATTAAAACTTTTTTTTTTTTTTTTGCTATTTCACATAAAAATTACTATATAATAAATTAAAAACTTTATTTGGTATTAAACGTCGAGAACTTGAGATTAACACACTAATCAATCTTGAAATGATCGAAGTAAATGAGATATTTGTGTTTGTAAATTATTCATATTTAGATAAAAAATTTAAATTCGATTCGATTAATGTGGAGTTAAGTTTAGTTCAAGTTATAGTGCGAACCAAATCCGAGGATCTTATTGCTTTACTCAAATAGCTTGCCAGCTTAATAGAGTTTTTTTATTTTTAATTAGTATTAAAAATTTCAAATTAAACTTGAGTTTAAATACAAATAATTAAATTTAAAGTCGAACGTGATAATTAAAATATATTTTTTATTAGATAAATAAACTTAATTGAATAAGCTCAAAAATTTAATTTTTATTTCAAATCAAGTTTAAACTTTAAAAATAAACTTAATGAAATTCAAACCCAGAATATAAACTTTTACTGCAAATTCAAATTTTTTAGTATTAGAATTTCGCTTAGCTCTTTTAGAATTGAGACTTTGGGCTTCGATGTTTCTAACCCATTCATATGGTTTAAGTTGAGACATGTAGAAAGGGCTTTGACAAGCCCTTGATTCTTGACGTCCGGCCTAAATGTGGGCTTTGTCTTATCTAAAGTATAAACCTTAATTTCCTTTTCGGCCTAACCATAAACCCTAGTTTGTTCTATATAAAGTATAAACCCTAGCATTTGCCCCCCAAACATTGCTTAGCCTCTCGATTTCTCTGTTTCTCTACTTTCTTGCTGTTCAATTTTTGTTTTCAAACTCTCCCAGGGATGAGACCTCCTAGAGGTAACCAATGTCTCTTATTTTTCTTTTGTAATTTAAAATAGCATCCGCATTTGATAGTGTGGAGCTGGCGGCTTTTTTTTTTCTCTGTGATTTTGTTTTTAAGGTACTTTAGAGTCTTCTTATTGTATTTCTAATGGTTGGATTATGTGCAGGCCGTGGTGGTGGTGGTGGGTTTAGGGGCAGAGGTGATGGAGGGAGAGGGAGAGGGAGAGGTGGTGGTGGTGGTGGAAGAGGTGGCGGCAGTGCCATGAAGTCCCGTGGTGGGGGACGTGGTGGAAGAGGGCGTGGAGGAAGAGGAGGAGGCATGAAAGGTGGGAGCAAGGTTGTAGTGGAGCCTCATAGGCACGAGGGAGTTTTCGTTGCCAAGGGTAAAGAAGATGCTCTTGTTACTAAGAATATGGTCCCCGGTGAGGCTGTCTACAATGAAAAAAGGATTGCTGTTCAGGTCATCTTGTCTTTTTAATAACTAAGTCCATTTCCATTCTCTTGTTTAGTCCTGTAAGATATTACATATAATATATTGAATATTATGTACTTGGATCTCTTCCACTTGACTTGTTGATAAGAGTGATTAATTTTGCAATGAGAAATTGAGGGTTTCATGATTCTGCTTCAACAGGATGAAGATGGGACCAAAGTTGAGTACAGGGTTTGGAATCCTTTCCGATCAAAGTTGGCAGCTGCAATTCTTGGTGGTGTTGATAACATATGGATCGTAAGCTTTCATTTCTCTCTCCTTTTTTTCTGGGGGGGGGGGTGTTCAATATACATGATGTGTATATCTCATAAAACCTGTCTAATTCAATTTTATTTGGGTTAAATCAAGAAACCCGGTGCTAAGGTTCTCTACCTTGGAGCTGCTTCTGGTACTACTGTTTCTCATGTATCTGACGTTGTTGGTCCTGTAAGTGTAGTATTGCCCTAAGCATTTCCTTTGTGTGTTTGTGTCTTTCAAGGATGCTTAATGTTAGTTGTTTTGTTTGTCAGAATGGAGTGGTTTATGCCGTGGAATTTTCTCACCGAAGTGGTAGAGACTTGGTCAACATGGCTAAGAAGCGAACAAATGTTATACCTATCATTGAAGATGCCAGGCATCCATCCAAATACAGGATGCTAGTTGGCATGGTGGATGTGATATTTTCTGATGTTGCTCAGCCTGATCAGGTTTGCTTTGAGTGTTTGTGACTTAAATTGCGTCTTAGAGAATACTGAAAAACAATCAAGTAAATCAGGTTTAATTGCTGGTTTAATTGCGGCTTGAGATTGTGCTATAGTGTGTTGGATCTTGATGTTCTAACTTTGTACTAGTTTGCTCTACTTTTACATCATCACATCACATCCATGAATTGCCTGCATGTACTGCATGGCATGTTTCTGTTTTGGCTTTGTGTATGTTTATTCATCAGTGTTATGTTTTCACGGACTACAATTTATCATCAAATCTGTGAATTTGTTTTCATCTATCATATGCATATGATGAACTCTACTCGGATTCCCCTTCTAGACTTAATGGGTGATGCAAACTCGAGTTTCTGATGCAATATTAAGTCCCGAACTTTAAATGGTTCGCCAAACTTGGTTTCTAGAAAGATCTTTTTTTTTTTCTTCTTTTAAATTGTGTCTCTATTCCTTTTTGCTATACTGATACAAGTATTTGGCTACAATGAGCTGAAATTTAAATATACTTTCTCTTTAACTTGAAGTATCTCTATTAAATTTTTGTATATCAGCCTCCCTCTGTTTCCATATTTTTCTCTTTGTTATGTAAATTTGACTTTTATCACTATGCAAATGATGAGTTACTCGGATTCCCCTTCAAGACATTATGGGTGATGCAAGACCGAGTTTCTGATGCTTCTTTGAATATTTCTATCGTGTTTGTGCAAGGTTTTGCAACTTTTTAAAAAAATAAGCATTGGTTATAATTCTCTTTTTCTTTCATTTTCTATAATTGGGTCTTTCATTTTTGAAACACGGCACACTAGTATTCAGAAACTTCTTTTTCTTTGTTTTTCGATTTCTTACATTTTCTTCTTTACAACTGCATTGCTAAAATTGGGAAAAGAGACCATTTATTTCTATTATTGGTCTTTATTCATGAATGAGTTTGATGATTTGACTCAGTCCGCTGACAATCCTTGAGCCTCCTCGCTTATCTATTTCGTATCGTTTGCCGCTGGAGATGAGTTGAGAGACGTTATCTTTTGGCTTTTCTTTGTGTTTCTGAGCCTTTGTTTTCTTCTTACTTTATTTTGCAGGCAAGGATTCTGGCTTTGAATGCATCATATTTCCTGAAAGCTGGCGGTCATTTTGTTATTTCAATCAAGGTTGGTGTCCCAAAATCTTCTGGAAATTTATTGTTGTTTTTTTTTTTTCTGGGAAGACTGGGAAGTTAATATGTGAAACTTTAATTTCTCTTTGAATGGATATTTGTTTTTAAGGCGAACTGCATTGACTCCACTGTCCCTGCGGAGGCCGTATTCCAGAGAGAAGTTAAGAAATTGCAACAGGAGCAGTTCAAGCCTTTCGAGCAAGTCACCCTTGAACCTTTTGAGCGCGACCATGCTTGCGTCGTTGGTGGCTACCGAATGCCCAAGAAACAGAAAGCTGCCGCATAATGTTTTCTAGTCTGGCTTTAATCCAATGTTTTACTTTTTTTTGTTAGAAAAGAGATGAAATCTTAGGTAAGATTTGAGAAAATTGCTGTTCAGTTTAATGTTTTCATCACTGTTTTCTGCAGAACTAAAACAATGAACTCTTATTTCTGTAACTTTGGTTGTCTTTCTTTTAACTAGATTTGCCAATTATTGACCTTACGTGAAATATAACACAAAATACGACACTAAAAGAAAATATTGGAAATGCTACCCGAACACGGGATTTTCAAATTATGAGTCAAAATTTATATAACAAGAATTTATTATTATCCTTCAAAATTTATATAAAAATATAAAATTTTAAATATAATTATGATATTAAAAAAAAGTAATGCCGGCGCAGATTGCCAGATATACTTCTAGCAACTTATCTCAGCGCTACTGTTTATCCTGTCGGCAGTGATGTCTTGGCCACCCCACTTTCTCATACGTTCCGTGGTTTGTTCCACCTGCAGTGCAAATGAATTGCTCCGGTAAGTTCATTTTGTCTAACAAATCTGAACATCAGGCTTTCATGAGTGAAAAAAACAGAGCACTATTAACCATTCACTTTGAAAATGAAATTATATTTATTTCCTATTAAATATTTTCATTGAATAAGTAAACAAGGAAAGAAGACGATGAAAAAAAGTCAAGTTTTACAAATTATTTGGATTTAAAAAGAATAAAATAAAATTTAAACTAACCTCCTTGTTCCAATTGGTTTTGCCGAGAACAATCAAGAGCAGCAAGGTTTGCAGAGCAGTTCCAGCTATCATGCCTCCCCAAAGTCCCTACAATTGTGAGGAGAGCGTATAACTATGGTATTTTGACTTTCAAATTACTGTTGGATATAGGAATGTATTTTATATAAGTATATTTATTTTTTTAATTTTCTTCATTTATTTGGAGGATCATCCCTTTAATATCTATATCTGTATTTGTATCAGATATAAATGTCGATGATGCGAATAATTTAGAAAAAAAAATATATAGCCTAGAAAACTTAGGTGAAGAAGAAAATCCTATAGGAGACAGACATGGCTGCTGATTGCAACATGCCACAGTTAGAGACAAGGCCTCTTTTTGACACTAAACTAATTACAATCCAATGGAAACTGATAGTTCGTTCATCATTCAGAGAGAGGTGGGAGAGGAAGTGAAACAGAAAATACCATACCATTACTCCTAAATCTGCTATATAACCGAGTACGTAGCCGAGCGGAAGACCAAAAACATAATAACAACCTAAGTTAATATAAGCAACCAATGTCTGCCATCCACCGCCAACAGCAACACCTACAAGAATGACAGTAGAAACAAGGATTTAAATTGCGGACCGATTTATCGCAGTTGCATATCATAATTTGGAATTAATTTCATAGCCAAAAGAATATGGAAATCAAACATATTGGAACACCTGATATTACAGGCTGAATACTGTTAAGAACCATGGTCACACCAAGAAGGTATGCCAGATGAGCAACAGCTCGTTGCATTTCTTCGCTGCTAGTAAAAATGACAGCGAAGTGGTCCCTGGTCAAAACAAGAACAACCATGCAGAAAAGCCCGATGAAGAGGGACTGCAGCACGGTCACATATACTGAGTACTTGGCTGCTCTTGGATGTCCAGATCCGAGCTCATTGGAAACCCGAACGCTGACAAAATAGGATAAAAAATGTGAAATCCATTACGTTAAAAGATGCTTCATCATTCAAGAAAAAGTCAAAGCTGTAAACCTTTTGATTCAGCAATATGCAGATTAGGAAAATTTACTAACACAAAGAAGGCTGCTGTTTGTGGAGCCTTTTAGCATTAATTTCGATCATGATAAGATCAATATCATACAAGTGTGCTATATATATTGATATTCAGCCTAAAAAGAATTGTCTGAGAAAAATATGAAAACGATTAACTCTTAGCATTATGTAAAATTCAATATATGTCTAATAATCACCATATGTTGAAGATTATCTCTGAGATTTACCTAATAGCAGCGTTTAATCCAATGAACAACATAGCTTCCCACCCGTTCAAGTTCATACTGTCATGCAAAATCAGATTAAAAGAAAAAGTAAGAAGCTTAGATAATGTTAAAAAAAAAAAGCATCAAAGCAATCCAATGATTTGTAAAATCAACATATTGGACTCCCTTGTTATCCTTTTTGATAATATAAGTTCCTTCTTATAGCATATATATTCAATATCTGGAAAGAGAAACAGATTGTTTAAGACAAAATAAGTGTCAAATTTTTTCTTCATTTCAAAGATTAACTTTGAAACATGAATGAAATGAGCCGTAATGAGATATGAATGTGATATGATTTTTTAAAGAATTTATGAGATGCTTTTAGGAGCTCACCATATAGAAAGGGAACCGACTGCAATAACTGCATTATGAAGGTGACCAACAAGAAGAATCATGCTCATCATGTACCAAATTTCGAGGCAAAGCATCACAGCCGAGGCAATGGAGAGTCTAACAAAGGCCCATATCTCCTTGAATGCCAACCATGAAAAGCCTTGCCACCCCTCGTTGCACCAAAAAATAACGTAAACGACTTGAGCTACAGTGATCTCCCAGTTGGCGATATCAAATGCGATGGCTGCACCAGTCGTACCCCAACCGAATACGTCGATGAACAGCCATAGAAGTCCAATGTGGAGAAGCAGTGCCACGAACCCAATCCAAGCCACCACGTTAACCTTGCTTTGAGCCTGAAGGAACTTCACCGTAGGGAAGTTAATGGCTAGTGAAAACAATTGTGGGATGGTAAGTATAGTGAACTGCCCAGCTAAGTCAGCGATTTCGTCTTCTTGGCCAAGATATTTAAGGATCGGGGTTGCGAAAATGTAAAACGGCAAGAGAATGAAACAGGAGGTGAGCAAGATAATCCAGGACCGTTGCATATAAACGCCAAGCAAGTGTACTTGTCCAGCACCAAAAGCTTGGCCACAAAGTGTCTCAAGTGCACTCCCCATGCCAAGCTACATGTTCACAAATTTGCACAATAAATTTGGGTTCTCACTTCAAGAGCTTCATAAAACTGTGTTGGCAATTATTATTGCAAAGAAAATGGTCATGCTTTCAAATACTACTACATGCTAGCTAAGGGAGAGGGACTCTGTTCCCAAGCATTAAAAACCCAAGGCATATGATCTTATAATTACTCGACAATATTGGCTTACTGAGGATAATGAAAAGAACAAAAAAACATGTATTTAAAAACTGAAAAAGCCTTTAATTACAATATTTTCCTTAAATATCCCAAAATGCATATAACAATAACTTTAAAATCGTAGATTCGTAGCAGTAGATTTCTTTTTAAGATACAAATGAAGTTTAAAAAAAATTAAAAATGATAGAACTTAAATCTTAAATCTACTTCGTTATACTTAATTGTGATAGTATGAATAACTTAATTAAACTCTCTATTCTTATCTCCGTTTTACAAGAGTAGATGCGTAGAGAGAAAGTGAGAGATAGAGAGCAAACCATGAAGCCGAAAGAGAAAGTTCCGATGACAGTGAGAGAAATGGTAACGGCGGAGAGTTCAACGTTCCCGATATGGCCGACGAATATACTAGTGAAAGAGTTGGTCCCATATTGACATATTATTTGGAAAGCAATGGGACCTGCAATCTTCCACGTCTTCACCGTCTCTATCCAAAACACGGACTTCACATCCTTGAAGCTCCTCGCCGGCGCATAGTCTCCGTTCTCCAACAACAACAACGTTGACGTACTAGTCGTCGTTAGTGGAGACCCCTTTAGTAGTGGCGTCGTCGTTTCCATTTCTCGGCTAAGATGGTGGCCCCTGCAGAGCAGAGAGACGTACGTCCGGCGGAAGGCTGATGAGTTCTTGAGTTTGTTGACGAGGAGAGATGCCCGCTTCTCAGGTCAAAGTCTTCCGTTGCCTTTGGCGTCCAACTCTTAACTCTCAATAAATGTATCACATTCTTTCCTACCAAAACAAATAATTTAAGTAGTGTGCATAAGACCAGTGGTTGGGCACTTGTGAATTTTGCCTCTAAAAAGAAATTAAAAAAATAGAGAAAAAATTATAATATTAGATCATAGCACCGAGTGGTTTAAATAAATAATATAAAATATAAAAATATAGATGAAAAATCAAAATTATTTAATTAATTTTTTAAAATTTTTGTTAAAAAAATTAAATTATTCATATAATTTTATTAATAAATTATCTTAATTTTGTTAAAAATTATAATTTTTATTAAATTTGTCACACGAATTTTATACTAATAAAAGTTAATAAAAGTAAAGATTGTTGGACTTTTGAGTTGTATTATATTAATGTGAAGCACGCTTCCAAATTTCGTACACAAATTATAACGAGTTAGTCGTTTTATTCTTCAACCTTTTTCGTTTAAATCGATTTAACATTCGTCCATATATTTAGAACCAATTTAATGTGAACTTAATGGAACTCATGAGAATCCTGTTAAACGTAAATGAAATCCTTCTGGAAATACATGTCATCTCCTTACACCTCATTATAAAAAGGTTTAGAAAATATAGACAAAATTTTAAGTTAAAAGGGGGGGGGGGTGTTTAAAGTAAAGAAACTTGTTAGTATTGTTACTAAAGAAAATCAAATCCCTAAATTTCAAATTTTTTTTTTCTTGGGATTCAAAGAGAAAAAAAATTCTTTAACTGACTTAGGCCTCGTTCAGTAGTATTGGTTAAGCAATTTTTTATATTAAAAATTATTTTTTATTATAAGCATAATATTAAATGGATAAAAAATTTTAATTTTTTATATTTAAAGTAATGATTTAGATTATGAGCATATCATATACTGTCATTATATTATAATTAATCAACCAATATTGAAGGTATTGTAGGGTCTAAAAAAAATTATATCGAGTCTACACTTATAACTTTTGACTGCTACCTAATTTTTAATTGTAATCGAATAATTATATTATTGTAATAAAAAAATTGAAAATAAAATATTTTTCAAACGAAAAAGCTAAGAAAATGAAGTTTTTGTAATTTTGCAGTTAACTTTTGAATGAAATAACTTTATTATATTTATAACTTTAAATTGTTATTACGGTGTCTTTGGATAAAAAATTTTAAAATTCTAGAATTTTAAAATTTATCAATTCAAAATATTAGTATTTATAATTGTATTATTTGGATAAATATTTTTAGTAAAAAATTTTAAATATTAAAATTTGATGAAATAAAAATAATTATATAAAATTATATAAAAAATAAAATAAGAAAAATATATGATATAGATGTCATTAGATTTGTAAAAATATATAAAAATTTCAAATAGAATTAAAAAAATTAACATGAATTTTTTGTAATTAAAATTAAAAAATTAATTATGTTAAAGAAAAAGAAACTATTAATATCTTAATGAAAAATCAATTAATTTCATAAATTCTTATTTCAGAAAGAAATTTGAATCACTTAAATTTTTTTTCAAATTCTAAAAATTTTTATTTTTATTTTGATAAATAAAAATATTCATTTTAGAGTTTTAAAAGTCACTTTAGAAAATAAGTTTCCTCTTCAAAACTTTTGGTCGAAACACACCTTGAATTATATATATATATATATATATTATTTTGAATATTTAACTACTCACAAACACTT
>JAQSVH010000014.1:2680234-2691457 GCA_029448705.1 Adansonia digitata
TATTTATTTATACTCAACACATAATATAAATCAAATAAAAATTTACTTGAATATAAATAAAAAGATAAATATTTATTTGAATTTATCTCTATATTATATCTACATTTATTCTATTAATAATATTTTTGATTGAATTTAGTTTAATAAGTTAAGTGACATCAACTTAATTAAAAAATATATAAAAATTAAATAACAAGAACATATATTTAATTTTTAGGTTATATTAGTAATTTAATTTTTGAAAAAACATGTTGTTAATTCACTTTTTTTAACTCTTCTAAAAAACCTTGAGTTCCAAAAACTGGCAATTCTCTCTCTCTTTTCACCCTATTAGATTGGATGAAGGGAGCTCCAGGTGAACATTTATATTAGGTATTTATGTCAATAACAATTCTATCTCTTTCCACCGTATTAGATTGGATGATGCGATAGTAAGATCCAGTTTTCATCATTTGGCCAAAACAAGAAAACGAATGAAGGGTAACTCTTGGATTATTAATAAGCAAAGGCAACTTACTATTCCAAGAAAAATTGATGACAATGAACTCAGTCATCCAAAAATATAAACTTACATCTTATTGTTCGTAGATCTATTTATGAAATAAATTATTTATTTACGTAAATAAAATAAAATTTAAAATAAATTTTTTGTAATCGAATTAATTCAAATTTATCATTAAAATTTATTTTTATTTAAATTTTATTACAAAATATAAAAAATATTTTTAATTTTTTAATATATTTCAAATAATCAAAGGAATTTTTAATCTACCAAATCTAAAAAAAAAGCATATATGCTTTTACTATTTAACATAGATCTAACTTGATTCACGAATGATTTTAATTATTCGAGTAAGGACCAAAGTCATTTTAATCCTTCAATTCAACTGTTTTGTTTGCCAACAAACGCTCCATTATTGAGGGCGATCTTTCTTTTTTTTCTTTAATAAAAATTAAAAAAAAAAAAACCTCGGACAATGAAACGTAAGGAATCTGGGATTTGGTTAATTTTCCTGTTCTTAGAAGCAACAAAAGAGATCCCTCTCATAGTCTCTTTCTATGCTACATCCATTATGTAAGTGTACAACGAAAAAAAAAAGTAAAAAAAAAAAATCATATTTAAAAGAATAATCGGTGGGTAATTTATACATATAAAAATTATATAAAAAATTTTGAAAAAACGTTAATGCCTTTGTTATGTTATTTGATATAATTATTTATTTAATTTTTTAATTTAATTGATATCATTCAACTTATAATATATTGATTAAACCGCTCGATCCTATTTAAAAAAAATTCAAAATGAACGTAACAATTAAAATTAGTTGCACGGTAATTATTTAAAAGCAATATTATTTTCATTATTTATTTACAGTGAAGATAATTGGATAAATTCCTGCGTAGCCGGAGGTCAATGCCTTGGATTTCCAAGGAGTGCATAAAATTTTAGTACAATGGATAATAAGACTAAAAGAAGGGGTAAAAAAATCTAACTCTGTAACTTTAACGCTATATAAATTTGAGTCAAAGTTGAAACTGGCTCATACAGTTATATAATATATATATATATATAAAAGAATTAAAGGAAAATTCCATTCTTAGGATTAACCAATGAAAGAAAACCTTATCGATAAAAGAAACTTTTGGTTTATTGTTTAACGTTTATTGAAATGAAATGGAATCAGATGCACCGCAAATCCTGATTCGAGATTGGAATTTGTCAACGATTGCCTCCATTTCCGTCGTTTTCTGGTGTTTTAAATTAAAAGTGCACTAAGAGTTTTTTATTTATAATTTTAAAAAGATTTTTTTATTTAATATATTATTTTTATTGAATTTAAAAAAGTGAAGCCTTAATTATATATATATATATATATAATTTTAATAAGGTTGTAGTGGCATTGATTTATATTTCCTTTAAATTAAAAGCACTTGATTTAAGGATCCCAAACTATTTTCTCAAATTAGGTTTCATTTTGATGGACATGGATGTTAACTTTATTGAGATTAAAAAAAACAATTATAGTAGTGAAATTGAATAGTGTAATAGTAATATTAAAATTAATTGGTTAAATAAATATTTGAATGCAAAAGGAATGAAAATGATGAGATAAAATAAGGCATGCAATTAAGGCATGTTGCTTCTCAGCTGGTGCAGGGTGACGTTACCATTTGGCCTTTGACTAACACAAGGTATTCAATAGCAGCGGTTTGGAGTGTGTTAAGGCCTAAACAACAGAAGGTGCCATGGCAGTTTAAGTTCTGCAATATTCCCAGACATGCTTTCATCTCTTGGTTGACAATCTTCAATAGTCTTCCCACTAGAGATCATCTTGCTTTTTGGGGCATGACAGTAGAGGAAGAATGTTCTTTATGCAAGCAAAAGAAAGAGATAAGAGATCATCTTCTTTTTAGTTGAAATAATTCGAGGCGTTTATAGCAGAAATTACTTGATCTATGCAAAATTTAGAGAAGCATAGCTGGCTGGAATGATGAGCTGCAATGGGCCATTAACCAGCTAAGGGCAAGGCTTTGATCGCAATTGTGCTACTCATTGCTTGGATTGGAGTGTACTAATTTATCTAGTTTGAAGGAAAAAAATAACAGAGTTTTTTCTCATGTTAATCTAACTGAGGATTGTTCGTTGGAGCAAATTTGATCTACAACTACTTTGCGCTTGCACAACCTTAGTAAAGTTCAATATGATACTATAAACCGAGATTTATATAATTCCTGGAAAATAAATTCTGCTATTTTTGCTTGATGGTTGCACAATGAGGTGTTGTAATGACGTACGTTGTAGCAGTTGACTGCTTCTTGGATTACAGAAATCAATTATTTATCTAAAAAAATTGATGATATAAAATATAATGAGAAAATTATGACTATCAAAAATATTAGATTAATGTTTGTATATAATAGAATTTATAACATATCGAAAATGTTAATAAATAATTAAAAATTCCTAAAACAAAAATAAAAAAAATAAAATGATCAAATAATTATTACGCATAAATGATTGTTTAAAATAATAATTATATCAATAATTTGTTAATTAGTTATAAAGTTATTTTTAACAACTTTAAATACATATAAAAGAAAAAGGAAATTAACAACTGCACTAAAGACTACAAGTGACAATGACATTTTTTTCCTTGCATTGTACTCCTAACCAAAAGAGAGAGAGAGAGAGAGAGAGAGAGAGAGAGAGAACATGGTAAAGAGGAAGGCAAATTTCTAATTGTTTAAATGATTTTGTTTAATTGAAGGATTGTACTACAAAGGAATAAGGTTAACAATCGACTATCATTTTTTAAGCTAAGTTTTTTGTAAAGTTCCAAACTCGCTTTGATTGGATTGTAATATTTATAGATAAGGTTAACAAAAAGAGAAATTGAACATGTAAAAGAGAAGATTGGGAAAAAATAAATAAATAAAGAATTGAGAGAGACGAGGGAATGAAGAGGAGGAACGATGGAAAGAAAAAGAAGTCGAGGAGAGAGTAGTAGAAGCAGTGAGCAGTAGTTCAACTAGCTCGAGTGAGCAAGCTGTCTTCATGTCTTATGATTGATATATATATATATATATATATTTATCAATGAAAATATTTATCCAAGATCCATATTATCTTTTACTGCTACTACTTTGCCTTTTTCTGTTGAGTGAAAGATGACATTATGTCCACTTTGCATGTATATGGTTTAGTCTCACTTGGGGTGCTTGAATTTTATGGGTAGGAAAAGATGTTTGATCCAAAAGAATATTTTGTTTTTTTTCCCTCTTGCCTACCACATTGATGGATGGCTATTTACGTGCAAATTTTCGTAATACACTGATAAAACAATTCGAAATTGATTATCTTATCCTTTTTCATATCGGAGGACACAACTTGTGTGGAACCTCGGATTATGTTGCTCCATAGTTACGTATGCTTTTGTTGCAAGCAAGATTCTTTTTACTTTATGATCCATTAGCATTTGTTTGTGCTATTGCTCATGTAGGTGATCAACAAAAACAAAGATTGTAAGGGACTAAGGTTGACCCTCTTCATGCGGTATGATTCTTTTTATCTTAATGGCTTTTGACTTTTGAGAACTACTTTTAATAGCTCTAAGTAAAAAAGGTGCTTCTTCTCTTTATTATTAACACTCAAAGTTATGTCTTATTACTTCTAAAAATATTATGTATTATTACTTATTAAATCACCATTAACATAAGTTAAATCAAAGAATCAATATCGTCTTATTTGTTTGCAGTAGGGTTTGACTATTGTTAGGTTTTTAAATTAAGAATAAGTTCATTAACCTATATTACTTCCTTTCCTTGTCATTTTTTGGAAAATTATTGATAGATTTTTTTCTTACTGAAAGATTACTTGTATTCACATTCTTATCTCCTCACACATTCAGTGGTTCTCAATCCAAAAGCAACAATGAACTTATCATAATCAGACTTGGTATATTAAGATCATATTTTTGTTGTCTAGAGTATTTGTTGTTAACTTTACTACATTTTTAGATTTTTTTACCCCTAAATTAAGATGCAATTAAGTTTTCTAGAAAGTAGTAGTGTCTATAGGTAGGTTAAGTCGTGGTTCAAAAATTTTTTTAAAAATTAATTCAGCATTATTGTTGGAAAAAGCTTGAATTAGAAAAAGCTTGGATTGAAAAAAGTGTATTTAAAATGTCTAGCGAAGAAATGTGGCTTAAAAATTTTCAATTGTTTAGTTGATAAAATGCTTATAGGAATTGAAATTATAAAAAATATATATTTAAAATAATAAAATTTCAGAGAGGTGAGGATAATAAAATTATTTTATCTGAAAAGGCTAATTTTTAAAATATAAAAACTTCATTTTCTTAGGTTTTTTTTTTATTTGACTTGTCAAACTATGATTTGAAAAATAAAAGTTAAATTTTTTTATCGATTTAGCATTGCTTTTGCAATGAAACATAGCTTTTGACCTTAAATGTTATGCTAATAGTAATGCTAAACGAGTCTTAAAATTTTTGCCTAGGCTTGAATTGGGCTCAATTTAAAAAATTAAATTACTATTTATAAATTAATAAAAAATTTAAAAAATTATATTAATATTAATATTTTTATTATTAAATTAAATATATATTTTTTATTATTTAACAGTAATTTAAATTAAATTAAATTATAAAAAATTATATTCAAAATATAATTTAAAACAAATGAGTAATTCGATTCACGTACAGCTTTAAAGTTGATAATGAGTTTTACGTTTTTGGCTTGATGAAACGAGAAAGGCAGTTACAAGGCACTTTTATTATGGCTTATGCTAGTATGCTACTGATAGCAAACAAGGCTATCTAAAAAGTTCCAGCTGCAACTTGATATTGGGTGTCAGCTCATCGCAAAAGTAAGTATTGTTCTGACCCCTCAATTGTTGATGGCCACCTCAACTGTTCTGCATTTTGTTATGGGTTGAAACTTCAAAGAAGGTAACATTAAGATTCTCAGTACAAACACTGACTGAATTGAGGTTTCTTTGTTTCTTAAGCACTCAATAGTATTATTAGATTGACATGTGTAGTTACTCTAACAGAAATAAGAAATGAGGTTACACTGTTTTTGGCATTGAAGTGAACGATAGCAAACTTCGACATATTTAAGGAGAAATTAGTGTAATTTAAATATTTTTATAAAACAACATTTTATTCCAACAATCTCAAGAAATTAAAGAAAAATAATTAAAAACCATGTTAAGTTTTGCATAATTTGTTGCCTATGGATGATTATTGAAAGCCCAAGTTTTAGTTTAATAGACAATAACCGTATAAACAAGTTATTGTTATAATTATTTTTTAAAGTAAAAAATCTATATAAAAAAGGACATGATATTCCGTGGGGGAAGCGCGGGGAAAGTTACTTTAATTTGAAGGAGGAAAAAGAAAGGGAAACACCGAGTTGAACAGTTGAGTCGTAGCTCGAACTTTAAATTCTGTGTTGGATTTTATATGTTCTTTTATTTGTTGGAGTTGAAAAATATTTTTAAGGTTGGGGCTGGGCCAACGTTGGCAACTTTTAAGGATTTGAAAATTCCTAACCTCAGAGACGTGAAGTGGGCAACGGAAACGTGTCGGTAAAAGCTTGCCTGAATCAACCGGGAATCGTCTGTTTTAGGACTTTTGGACAATAACCGAGGTGCTGGAATTTCGAATCAGCGAACGAAGGTTAATGAGAAGTTTTCAAACTGACGAGGCAGTTACCGCGACTTCCCGCAAAGCTCAACCTCGTTGCTCCACGTAATCCAGCTATCCCCGGATTGTTTTCTTCGCTGTTGTTGATTGTATTCTGGGGAAAACACAATTTAAATATAATACAAAATAAAAGTAAACTATGATATAATAAAATTTATTTATTATTAAATAACTTATTTAATTTGATTTAAATTATTAATTAAATAATAAAAAATAATTTTTATTTAAATTTAATTATAAAATTAATTTTACTTTTTTAATATTGATTTAAATAATAAAACGATCTTTTAAGTTATTTAAGTAATAAAAATAAAAAAATTGTAAATTTTAATATGATTATAAATATCTCTAAACATAAATATAAAATAAATATGTTTAATAAAATTAATTTTATATAAATTATTTATATATTAAAATTTTTAAAATTATAATATATTTTAAATAAAATTATAATACTTAAAAATTCATAAGTATAATAAAAATATAAAAATTATTTTATTTTTTTAAACAGTTGGTAACTGTCCCGTCAGGATATCAAATACCCAACAGATCATCAGAATTTCACACAATTGAAATTCAAATCCGACGATCCTGTCCATTGCGTGGTACCACTTTCCCATGTATGTTTTGCTTAAGTTCTTCTTTTCCCAATTCCCATTGCTGCGTGAAGTGAACGCTCAAGAAGCACACGTGGTGCTGGCACAAACAGCTCGCGCAGGGAAGCCACATCCGTGTAATGAAGAAGAGTTGGTCTTCATTAAAACTAATCACCGAACGCTGTTATAATAGAATATATAAATGTCAAGAACCGCCGTATCACGAAGAAATGAACGGCCGTGATCTGATTGCTTTCTTTCATCAAAGTTCATAGAAAAACAATTTTCACATTTCTTCGTTAGTTTAAATACGAAACCGGAAACCACCAAAACCAGACGGGTAAGAGCTGGTTGGATTGAAACCCCCCCCCTTTTTAATCTCTTCATTACCCCATCTCCGTTAGATTCAGGAGAATCATTTCTTCGCCATAATCGAAGCTCTATCTTTCGTTTCTGTTATCATGCGTTTCTTAAAAAGCTAATTCTTGTAACTTTTGTTTCATTTATTTTTCTTCTGTAAATCTGCTCTCTAAAGAGAGAAAGTAGAGTGGAGGGAAATGGCATCGGGGTTCTCTGGGGGTGGCGCGGATTTTTACGGTGGAATAGCAGGCAGATCCGTGGCTAACATCGGCAACATGAGCAACAATCAACCCACTGTGCCGTACCGAACACAAATCCCTGGAATCTTCATGGACACTACGTCTCAGATCGTGAACCGAGCCACACCCAGCTTCATCGGCAAGCGAACACGAGCTGACTTCCAAACGCAACAACACTGGAACAATAATCCCGGCCTCAATAGTCTTTATCTCCGTTCAGTTAAGCCCAGAACATACCAGCACGCCTCCCCGATTTCGCCGTTATCTCCCATGGATTTCTCGTGCAACTTGTTGCCAGACGTTACGAGTAATTACTCGTCTCCTTCTTCTTGCATGCCGCAGCGATACGGGGTGCCGCTTTTACAACAACTGAGGCCGCAGCAACTTCCTCTCCGTAGGACCTCCGGAGCGACAATCCAGGCCGTGAACCGTGGTTTCTCAAGCGCTCAGTACTTGAACTCGGTGCAAGGACAGGTGGTCCAGCCGCAAGACGCGGAAAAGAAGATGATGAATCAGCTTCAAGAGCTGGAGAAACAGCTGCTAGACGATGACAACGACGAGAAAGGAGATGCGGTTTCGGTGATTACCAATACCAACAGCGAGTGGTCTGAAACTATACAAAACTTGATCAGTTCCAGCAGCCCTAACAACCCGTCGAACCCGATTGCCCCGTCGCCTACTTCTTCAACTACTTCAACGTCTTCGTCTACGTCATCGGCGGCTTCTCCGGCTTCGACTTGTTCAAAGCAGACAATAATGGAGGCCGCATCAGCTATTTCCGAGGGCAAAACTGACGTCGTTAACGAGATCCTGAACCGATTAGCTCAACTCGCTAATGCTAAAGGGAATTCAGAGCAGAGGTTGATGGAGTGCATGTTGTTGGCTCTTAAATCGCGGCTTAACTTGGTAGAAAACATGCCGCCGGTGGCTGAGTTGTTCAGCAAGGAACACGCTGCTGCGACTCAGTTGCTCTATGATCTCTCTCCTTGTTTCAAGCTCGGGTTCTTGGCTGCTAATCTGGCTATCCTCGATGCTACTTTGGACCAACCAAGCTGTAACAAGTTACATGTTATTGATTTTGATATTGGGCAAGGAAGACAGTATATAAATCTTATCCACGCGCTTTCGGAGAGTCGGAGCCCTGCAATGGTAAAGATAACATGTATTGCTGATAATAGTGGGGCTGAGAGGTTGAAGATGGTTGGCTATAATCTGACTCAAATGGCTGAGAAATACAGAGTTTGTTTGAAATTTAATGTGGTACCGAGTCTAAAACTCAGCGATCTGAGTCGCGAGTCGCTCGGTTGCGAACCGGATGAGCCATTGGCTGTTAATTTCTCTTTCAAGCTTTGTCGAATGCCTGACGAGAGCGTGTCCTTGGAAAACCCGAGAGACGAGCTTCTCCGTCGCGTGAAAGGATTGGCGCCGCGCGTGGTAACCTTGGTGGAACAAGAAATGAACACCAATACGGCGCCGTTCATCTCGAGGTTGGGAGAAGTCTGTGGATATTACGGAGCCTTGTTTGACTCGATTGACTCGATGGTGCCGAGGGAAAAACCGGAACGAGTGAAGCTGGAGGAAGGGCTGATGCGCAAAATTGCCAACTCCGTTGCGTGTGAGGGGAGGGACCGCGTCGAAAGATGCGAGGTTTTCGGGAAGTGGCGGGCCCGTATGAGCATGGCGGGGTTCGAGTTAAAGCCACTGAGCCAAAGCGTTGCAGAGTCGATGCGTGCCATACGCAATCCTGATAACCTTGTCAACCTTGGATTCACCGTTAAAGAAGAAAACGGAGGGATTAGCTTTGGTTGGATGGGCCGAACTCTCACTGTCGCATCTGCCTGGCGTTAACTTACCTTACCTTTTTCATTTTTTTTTTTTCAGTTTTTCTCTCCCTAATATTGTTATTAATTGTTATTATATTTTTGACGTTTTCCTTAGGAAAAAAAAAAAAATTCCCACCAAACCCAAATAATAAGAAGTTGTGTTTGGATTCCAGGAAAATTCTGCGCCTGCATTTTATTTGATTTTTTCTTCCTGCATGAATGAAGTGTTTGGTATAATGCTGACTTGTGGTATGGTACGCCCGTGTAGATAGTTAGCCCCCGCATTACAAACAATTTGAAGGCTCCACTATGAGTTATTTATTTATTTTATGTTATGGTATTTTTATTTTATTTTTTTAAAAAAATATATGCATTTATTTTACACATTCATCTAATATAATATATTTTAGATGAGACCCTGTCACTGCCATATAAGTCTATAACAAGGTTACTTTTTAGATAATGTGGTTTGTACGAGAATTCCAACTTGTAATCCTTAAAACAACTAAAATTTGTCCAAAAATAGAAAAACAGGATTATAATTGGATTTGATTTTACACCTTTTTAATTTTGGTGGGTTACCAAACATTTAAATGCAAAGTAAATTTGGAATCTTATAACATTTGTTTGATATAGATGTTAAATACTTTTATCCACTGTAAAAAAAAAGAAGATAAAAATTATATGCATTCACTTAATGCATTAACTTCACATGCATGATATATAAAATTTTAAATTTTTATAATTCATAAAGGTTTTAATAATTTTTTATTTAAATTTTTAGAATAAAAATGAATGTACAAAATCAATACATGTAGCATTGTCTAAAAACAGAAATAATGAAAGCAAACCTAATAAGAAAAGAATTAATTGAAACAAAGAAAGAGTAAAAAAAGTAGAAACTTATATACCATTTTCAATCAAAAATCTCACCTAGACGATTCCACTTATGCTATTTTTGTATAAAAGAATGACTGTTATTTACATTGTATTTAAAGCTACGCCTTGGCATTTGCCACTTCGCTTGTCAACAAATTCATGATAGATAAAGGGAGATTTTTTTGTTTAGACTAACTGAGTAACTAGCAAGTCTTCAAACAAAGGGAATTAAATAGAATTAGAAGCTTAATTCAATTAGTATATGCAATTAATTTTAAGAAATGATAATTAATAAATTTAAAGTTTGAATTTTAACATGTATAATTTTTCTTTCTTATTTTTAAACTATGACTTCTTATGTAAGAAAATGAAATAAATTTTTTTTACTTACTCGATAACACTTTTATTTGAAAAAAAAAATACAAATTAATGGATTTATTTAAATCTAATAATTTTAGACATGAAAATAATAAAAAAAAGAATAAGACACATCTAATGAACACAAAAATAATGCAATAAACATGATTAATACAATTCTTTTAAGCACAATTAATATGATATCGTTGATAGAATTCGTATTTGTACTCAAAATTTTATCACATTTAATCATTCTCATTGCATTCATATTTACGCAGTTTATATATAAAAAAATAATAGGCATACATAAATGATTAAATCTACATTTATTGAAAGATGATTCTATCTGTGTATAAGTCAAATTTGATGAAAGATATTTAGTGAATTTAAAGTTATAAAAAATTTCGTTACGTCATATAATGGGTCAAATGAAAAAGTCGAGGAAGGGATTTTTTCTTTTTTCTTTTTTTTTAAAAAAAGAGGGAGTGGGGGTTCGCTTGACTATAAGAGTGATGATATTTTTTGAGTTTTGTTTCTGTGATATCTTCATTTATAAGTGGTTATGGTTAGTCAATCTCTCGATTAAGGCAATTACAATACCCTCAAATTAAGTTAAAAAGATGTGATGTGGACCTAATTGCTCTTTATCTCTAACTTTCTCTATTTCATTCTATAATACAATCAATGTATCTTTAGATTTTATTTAAATTTAATTCCTACCTTTAAGTAACTTTTTTTATAA
>JAQSVH010000014.1:2717321-2728787 GCA_029448705.1 Adansonia digitata
TTAATTAACATTTCAAAAATTAATCTAAATTATAAAAAGTTAAGTTTGATATCATTGAGATAAGTGATAATAATTTATTAAAAAAATAAATAAAAATAAATAAAATATTTTATTAATTACATAATAATATTATAAAATTATTTATTTTATCTTCCCCTTACCACTAACGTTACTTTAGAAAACCTATAACTATCTTGTTATATATGATTTTTTTCTTTGACTGACATGGCAAGTGTTATATAATTAAAAGCTGGTAATATATTAAATATAATTTTTTTGTTATAAATATCGTTTAATTTTTTTATATTATTTTCCCCTTAAAATTGCTAAGTTCAAAATCGAGGAGGGCATGATGATGATGGCCGAAAAAAGATGTCAGTGTTGCGTAGGAGTTAATAATTGCATAACGTAACGAATGTCGACGTGGGTGGGGCATGCTATCCAACTCGGGGGACTGCGCGAATCATTCACTAAAACCCAGTGCCCGACAGCTGTAAAAGAATTCAGAAAATGGCGTCGATAAGTCAGCAAGTGACCCACTTTACCATTTCCGTAATTTTTATCAATGTCCAAGGGCTATTTCAAAATTGCCGTCATTTTTCTTTTAAAAAAAATGTGTTCATGCCCTGCTTCTTGCTTGATAACCCGAACTCCGGACGGTAACAGTTCTTATTTTTTATTTCTTTTGGGATCCAAATTCTTAAAAAACTTCGAGGAATAAAAGGAAAATCTAATATTGAGAAATTAGGATTGGAGAGAGATTGATTCGGGGATTTGAGCATTTCGAGGCGGAAAAAAAGAATTAATTCTCACTGTTTGTTTCGTAAGAAAATTGTAGATTAAAATTCCAAGAGTGCGAAAAAGCAAAGTTCGAAAGAGTAAGACCCAGGAGAGGAACTTCTTTTTCTTTTTTTTCCTCTTTTTCTCGAACGGAATTGAATCGTTGGACTTGGAAGCTTTAAAGAGAGTAAAAAGAGAGTAGGGGTTAGGATTTTCGAAGATCCGAATCGAGAGAGAGAGAGAGGTTAGGGTTTTGGGGTTGAAGATGACGGAGGTGAGATTACATATATACGACGTGACTAACAGTGGATCGGATAAAACGAACAACACGATCGTTCAAATCAACAAGATCTTCAAGGACGGAATCGGCCTCGGCGGCATCTTCCACAGCGCCGTTCAGGTCCCTTGTTTCTCACTCTCTTTTTCACTTTTGTCTTTTTATCACATTCTTTACTGTTGTGCTTGATTGAGATCTAGGGTTCTTGGTCTGAGATTTTTTTGGCTGTGTTTAATCTCTAGGATTTAACTTGTTCACCTAAGTAATGCAAATATTTTGACGCTGATTTTAAACGAGATTTGTCGTCCTGGTGGGTGCATTCAAGTATTGCTGTATAATGCAGATAAAATTTTATTAAAGAAATTGGGGGCTTTAAATATTTATTTTGGTTAAAAGGAGTAGTTTGAACTTTTAATGTAGCTGGGAATGGGAAAGAGAATACTATAAAGAAAGAATCGATGGTTACTTTGCTGAGTAAATGTTTATATTTATCCCATTTCTTTTGTGGGCTGAGAATCTTTGTTTGTCTATCATATCTTTTTAATTTATCAGATTTACCTAAAGAACTCTGAGAGATTTGTAGTGTTATAGACTGTGGCCAAAGTGTTTCAGAGCAGAGGACTATTCTTACGGAGTTTTAAGTGAAAAATTCTGCAGCTTTTTTACCGTAGAGGATTTTGCAACTAGATGTCAGGTTTTTTTTGTTGATTATTTGTATCTATTTCTAGTTTTATTTTTGAACGAACTTACAGAAATTTTGCCACTATATTACTTTATCGTGGAGAATGCTTCAACTAAATTGTGTTAGGAGCGAAAGACAAAGAGGACATTTTATCATCTGATTTATTGTAGTTTTGGGTGCTGTCAATGGTTATCTTCACTTTTGGACCAATTTGGATTTGGTTCTGTCATTTATCTCATAGTTCATCCTTTACATGCTCATTGCTGTTTTCTATAGTCTAATTTTGTTGATACCAAACCAGTAATACAGCGGATCAGATACCTGTGTATACATCTAAATATTTTCTTACGGAATCATAGTACACATTAATTCTCCAAAGTGAATATTTTCAAACAGTATTTACATGGTCAGATTTTGGCAAGTGAGAATAGGTATACAAATTTTGGATGTCAACTTATCATGACTCTTTCTTTATCATAAATTTGTTATTGATGCCTTTTTTTTTATTGTCAAGCTTCATAACTTTATTTGTCCTCTTGACAGGTATATGGAGATGATGAATGGTCTTTTGGCTTCTGTGAGCAAGGGTCTGGGGTTTTTTGTTGTCCTTCTGGCAAAAATCCAATGTATACATATCGTGAGTCCATGGTCCTAGGAAGAACTAACTTTTCAAAATTCGAGGTAAACCAGATCTTGCAGGAGCTTAGTAGAGAGTGGCCTGGAAGTTCCTACGACTTGTTATCCAAAAATTGTAACCACTTCTGTGATGAGTTCTGTGAAAGGCTTGGTGTCCAAAAGCTCCCAGGTAAATTTATGATTTGTTTTATTCTTGTAGATGGGCTGAACTGCTTTAGGCATCCTAAAGGTTCCTGCTTCGCCTATCCCTATAACTTTGTAGCCCACTGGTAGATGGCCAAATTCTTTAATATAGCCTTTTAGTTGATTTTTCAAGGAAGGAATTTTTTTGATGAATAGCATGGTATTGAAACACAATTTATGTGCCTCACCCTATGTAACTCAGATCTGACCTTTTGCTTGATGTAAATTGATGGAGAATGTTGTGCTTAATGGCAACATTAATTTGTGGATGCTAAATATGAGCTTAGTGCTTTGCTTCTCCTGTTATATCATCTATGTGTTTTGGCGATAAACCTGAATATCTAAGAACAACTATTTTAGGTTCAGGCTTGGGCTGCCAACCATATGTTTATTGTAAGGTTGTGAAGCTAGAAGAATCATATTACTTTCAGAGTTTCACTTCACTTGTTATGCAGGGCTATGGTTGGCTGTATTTTGACAAGATAAAATGTAACCATTAAGATTGTATAGGGCATTTTTTTTATCATTGTCATTTCAACTTACAGCAGCTTGCTTGTTTGTACAAATTTTAACAGGTTGGGTCAACCGTTTTGCTAATGCTGGAGATGCTGCTGTAGAAATAGCAGAAAACACTGCCTTCCGGGTGAGAGTCCCTTCTCTAGTTCATGATTGTCATAATCAGCCGAAAATCTCTAAATTTCTAGGACTAAGCAAGCAATGCATGCAATCATATACTCCTCTGATATTTACATGAATATATTTATATTGTACTTTTCAAGTATATATATGCAGTGTGCAGGTAGCATGTGCTATTAAGCTTTATTCCTGCTGTCACCTGGTCTTCTTTCTATTTTTCACTCAAGTCTGAGTATTGCTTGATGTATTCGGTTCTGTCTGTTTCAAGGGCTTGTTGGAGGTGTTTGCCTTGAAATTTTGCAAATATAGAAAAGGTGGTTTAACATCTGATTGTGAGCTGCTTTTTTATTCTGATGTTGCAAGGATATAAAATGGTTAATTTTGCAGTAATGTTTTATCCCCCCTTATTTGTCACCCTTCTGCTGTGAGCTGTCTACTCTTTTGAGCATGTTGTGTTAAAAATTGCATTAGAAATTGTCCTGAAGCTGAAATGCATACTATATTGTTATGTGAATTGATAAGCACAGAGTGCACAAACTGAAATTGCACTAATGTCATGCGACCCCCTCTTTGAAAGTCTAGTTTTTGATGCATGTTTGAAATTTCCTAAGCTTAGAAGTTTTAAATCTTGCTATGTTCCTCACGTAAAATTGTTAATTGTTGCAGTTGAGGCAAGCCAAGACTGAGATAGTGTCAGCCAGCAAAGTGGCGTATCGCTTTCTTCTGGGTGTTACGTCTAGTTCTAATGGTGGTAACGATAGCACTGGCAATTCAAACAGAGGAAGCCCCAGATTTCAAGCAACTTGGTTTAAAAACCTCATCACAACTGGTGCCAAACCATCTACCAGTTCTGAAATTGAGAATCAGGATGGCAGTATTTTTCAGCAGCATCGACAACAGAATTCTGCATAGAGAATGTGACAAAAATTTCAAGATTCAGAAAGACCACTGTTGACGGATTTCGCAAGACTGGGAAGACAGAATTCATGGAATGGTATTTAACAGAAACGATTTCTGAAAGCATCTTTTGTCGTGTACTATTTGAAACTCTGCATAGCCCATTCAAGAAGTTAATTCATTGTGTATCGATGTAAAATGTTCATTTTTTATTGTCCCAACTGACATTTCATCATGCCCCGTGAACTGAAGTACATTGAAACGACTGAATCCGATAGTGTTATTCTCCATCCTTATCTGAAAATTCTTGTGCTTGTGCAAGTGTACATTTTGTGTACTATTTGAAACATCTGTGTTAATGCATTGAGATGGTGCAAGCAATTCCATTCGTATTGAGCCTGAGGGAAGGCAAGCTCTCCCTGCACTCATAAAGAGACAAAAATTGCCGGCATAATCCTAACAGTTGAACCACTTTTCCTGGCTTATAGCATAATCTTACATGAATCATCAGAGTCTTCTAGTAGGACACGCAAAGGAACAGCCTCAGCAATTGCAGCACCATCCTCTCAAGCCTCCCTTCTTCTTTTTTTTTAATTTCAAATTTACAAAGGATGGCTGCAAAACTAGCAAGCGCTTTCTCCGAGCGTGAAGCGCCTCTTTTTCTTCTCACCCTGTTTAATACAATCCAACTCATCCTTCACTTGCTCATATATATAAATATATATATTTCGCTTTAAAAGGGCTCCTCTAAATGGTATACATTTTCCTATAAGCCGCCTTTTCTCCTCTTTTACCTTTTTTTTTTCCCCTAAAAAAGTACTTTTGATGCCACCCGTTTCTAATAATTCTCTGATTACACCACTCAGGTCTGTAGGAATATCTCATCTTATGGGCAATGCAATTCCAATCAGAAACAACAGTGGAGCACAAAAGAGCAGAATGGTAAGCATTCAGAGGCCCAGCCTTTGGCAAGATCCTTCTTAATTTCCCGCAATCCTTGCATTTACTCATCTCATGAACACGATAATACTCCATTACAAGTACTTGTACTATACTAAATGCAATATTTTAATCTTTGTAATATTAAATTCAATGTTGTAATTATGTACTTTTGAAATTCTAAAAAATAAAGAAAAATAGTTAACGGTGTTAAAAAAATCGTTTAAATATTAATAAAATACTAACGTATTATGTGACGTGAAATTTTAAATTTTTTTAAAAAATAAGTTTATGTTTAAGGTTGGGTTTGGGTTTGCTTTTTTGTAATAAAATTTAAAATTTCATATCACATAATACGTTAACATTTTATCATCATTCAAATAATATTTTTAATATCGTTAACCATTTTTCTTATTTATTATAATTTAAGACTAAAATGCTTTCTTTACTATAGGACATGAATTCTTAATAAACTTTTACCCGTAAACACCAAGAGAACCAAGCTTATCCCTGTCGCAAAGTCAATAACCGTTAGTCAAGTCCAGCGTTCAGTTCAAACAACTCATATGGCCTTCCCTACTTCAGTGAAAGAGGAAAAACATTTGATGAATCATTAAAACATAAAACCAAGCTTCATTACAAATTACACTGACACATGCATAGGTAAAGAGGCAGATAACATGGAGAAAAATACCTAGACGATCTTATAAATTGCACCCTTAGATAATTAAAAAGATCAATCACAAAACTTCATAGAAAGGACTAATAAACTTAAATAACAAACTCAATAAAGTTTACAAAGCATCCATAACCTAACTAAACAGAGAGGGAAATTTATATGAACTACTCCAAGTGGACCATTGACTCATGGTGACTTAACTGCAAAATGCTCTGGAACTGTAGGGTAAGCAACACATCAATGCTCACGGTAAGGGTGAGATTAATTACTTGAGCCGATATTGATTATGCACACAGCCTTCCAATATACAGCTAAAATGCGGAGCCTCAATGCGTGAATATGGTGCAAAATAGATCCGATAAACATATAGACAACGAAATTGAAATGAAAAAAAATAAAATAAAATAAGACCACCATAATTCAAAATATAGGTTACTGTAGTGAGATGAAGTCAGTTCCAGAGACCTAACCAATCCCATAGTTTAGTAAATCTTTGCAAATGGATTAAATAGATTAAGCCCTCAAGTAATCCTAGAATAAGAACAAATAATCCTAGAACTATCAGATTGCTAAATTCCTCAAGTAGGGAATATGTAAAACAAAATCCGAGCTGCTAAATGATCAGTTAATTTAAGCTCCCAAAACGATCTGACCCAAAGTTCAGAAAAAAAAAGAAGGGGTTGAAGAGGGTAAGACAACTTTAATAAAGTTTCTTACTTCAACATGTTATATCAACTCTCAATTTCCATTGTCCTTCCCTTTTTCTTCCCCTCAATTTTCTGGCAAACCAAACCAAACAGAAGGTGCAACTGGATATGGCCTATTGTATGTAAATAAAACCCTAAATTTTGATTGAATTTTAACGGTACTATTACTGAAATTACCTGATCCACTAGACCAAGATGTAAAAATACCAAATTTAATAAAATAAATCACTTTAAAACATTAAGTATCAGAGTACAAATACTCATTAATCAACAAGCACACAAATCAAGTACCAAATATGAAAGAAAAGTTACCAGCAATCAAACCAAGAGAGAAATAGATCAATCTAACCTTTTTCAAGAAAATTACGAAGGAAAAGGGGGTCTCCACCACTCCTTTTAGATTTTGACAAAAATGGGAAGGCAAAAGAGGAGAGCAGTAACTAAAGGTGCGGACTTGGATTTAAAGAAAATCAGAGAGAAAGTAAACGATCGGATATCAGGGAGGTAGAGAAGAAGGGAGGGGCAAAGGCTCGTCATTTGCCAATGGCAGATGAATTTGAGGGGGTAAATCTGAATTTGTGGATTGGTCCTGATCGTTGTGGGGGCCCATTGGCTCAGGCAAATAACGATCGTCCGATACTTCCTTTTCTACAGATGGGATAGTTGATCTGAACCGTATTATGATTCGGAAAGGCGGGCGTTTCGTGGTGAAACGACTACAAGGGTAAAATAAAATCATATTATAAAATTAAAGGGAAAAAATATATATATTTGCCCTAAGAAAATGATTTTCTTCTTCTTCTTCTTTTCCTAGAACTACGAAAGGCAATGCTCTCTTTTCAACCCTTCTCCGCAAACCCTAAGTCCACATTTCTGAACCCTTTGTTTAAACCCCTTTTTAATCCACAAACCCGAAAACCTCCAAAACCCTGCCCAAAATTAAAGCACACCACCCCGATTTCATCAGTCCTGCAATGGAATAGGAAGCCCGAGCTGGCGGGCGAGACCCCTCGCGTAGTGGTTATAACATCCGGGAAAGGCGGGGTTGGCAAAACCACAACCACCGCCAATGTCGGACTTTCCTTAGCCCGCCTTGGGTTCTTCGTTGTGGCCATTGACGCCGACGTTGGCCTTCGTAACCTAGACCTCCTCTTAGGTCTCGAGAACCGCGTGAATTACACGGTCGTGGAGGTACTCAATGGTGATTGCCGACTGGACCAGGCATTGGTTCGAGACAAGCGCTGGTCAAACTTCGAATTGCTTTGCATTTCCAAACCCAGGTCGAAACTCCCCATCGGATTCGGTGGGAAAGCGTTGGTTTGGCTAGTCGACGCTCTGAAAGCGCGTGAGGAAGGGTCTCCGGATTTCATACTGATAGATTGTCCGGCGGGTATCGATGCAGGGTTTATAACGGCAATAACCCCTGCAAATGAGGCGGTTTTGGTGACGACGCCGGACATAACTAGCTTAAGAGATGCGGATAGAGTGACGGGGCTATTAGAATGTGATGGGATAAGGGATATCAAGATGATAGTGAACAGAGTGAGAACGGATATGATAAAGGGAGAAGATATGATGTCGGTTTTGGATGTGCAAGAGATGCTGGGGTTGCCATTGCTAGGGGTGATTCCCGAGGATTCCGAAGTCATCAGAAGCACCAATAGAGGGTATCCGCTTGTCCTGAATAAGCCGCCCACGCTTGCTGGACTGGCGTTTGAGCAGGCTGCTTGGAGGCTTGTTGAACAGGATAGTATGAAGGCTGTTATGGTTGAGGAGGAGCCCAAAAAGCGTGGATTTTTCTCATTTTTTGGAGGATAGGGACAACAAGGAAAGCTTGTTGGCTTGCCATGGGGATGGAAGACTCTGGGAATTGATCTTGCTAAGAACTGAGAGGAGCTATGTACAGTGAGTAAAGGTTGGTTGCCTCTGAATTCTTGCTAGTAATTTGAACTTTCTTTTAGTAGATAGGCTACGCTTGTAGGGTTTGGGACTTTGGGTTTTAGGTTTTGTGTTTGTTGCGTTTAGATTGAGGTTTACTCGATTGCATTCTGGGGGCTTGTCTGAATAGTTTGTTGGTGTGAATTTTTGTTTAAAGATTTAGTTTTTTGCCCTAAAACTCATCTCTGGTCTGATCTTCTGATATTACATTCAGATTCGAAACCGTTCTACATGATAAGCTAAGTTAAAATCTAGGAGCTTTAGACTCCCTTACTACATTATCATGGTCTTCAAAGCTTTTTCCCAAGAAACACAGTCAATTTTTTATTTGCTTTGGCTTACTATATAACTTTTAAGTTGCAATTCTGGTAAATCCAGTTTTAGACAACGCGGTTAAGACTATCAGTTTGGTGACTTTGCTTTCCTTCCAAAATCTCCAGAATTTTATGAATGCCATGCCTGCCATGCGAAGATGGTTGCTTCTGCTTAGATTATGGTTTGCATAATCTCAGCAAATCTAACATCATACATTTTTCATTCCTTTACAATCACATATATACTAATGCTAACTACATTTCATATGATCTGCATAACTTACAAACCATGTCATGGCATTTAATCATTGGATAATTCAATGATCTATCATCAATTCATAAGTAGGTGAACTAACTAAAAAATACAATATCATGATCAGATCAACAATTACATACCATGTTATGAAATACAAAAATTTAAGATAGAAGTGGTAGGAGAAATAGGTTTTTTCCTCTTTAAATCATAATTTCATTTCACCATAATTAATATTTATTAATAAAGGTTTAAAATTAAAAGTATTCATAAAGAAATATAAAGATTTTTGTTAATAGAGTATAAAATTGTGTATAGAAAAAATAAATATTAAAACTATACTATAATATTAAACTCAGGATATAACTCAATTGATTTGCAAAGTTACTTTGAAAAGATTACATGTTACAAGTTGGAAAATCTAATCTCAGCACTTGTATCATTTTTTTTTTTTTTTTTTTTGTATCCAAGCATTATTTTTCTTTCAGTATATATATATATATATATATATATATAAATTATATAATGGTACAATAAAGATAATATATCCAAATATATAAGCTCTGAAAGGTAAATGGAATCCAGATGAAATTAGCAAGAAAATTGCAAGGTTTGGTGAACTTGCAAACCATATACTGCTTAGGATTTTGAGCAGAGTTGGCTTTATGACCTAATTGGGTAAATAAAGAACTATTGCTGATAGCCAACCCTTTGCCCATTTGGTCGAGGGCCAAGTGAAAGCAATCTTGGTGGTGTGAGGTTTTGGCTTCATTTTTAAATTCATTATTATTATTATTGTTATTTATCAATGAATTCAACACATCATAGACTATATTCATTCACCAAAAAAGAGAGACAATGTCTAAACTAAATACCATATAAAAATTTTTTGTATTAATCTTTTTGTCACTTTGAGTTGTACAACTAGCTACAAACCTTTTCGCGAGTAAAGCTGGAGTTAAAAATTACAATGCTCGTTCTCAGTGGGAAAAATGTGTAATTTCCCATGAGACTATCAGAGAGTACACACTATACATATATATATATATATACACAAATTTATATTTATGATTCTTAAAAGATGATTTTCCTTTCCATTCCAATTCCCAAGGCATTGCGTTCTTAAAGGAAAAAAAATAGAAATATATGCCCTTCTCCTGGAAATAGGAAACAAAAATGATGAGATCAGCCCAAAATTTTCCATTTATGGTAACCAATGGAGACTCTTACCAAAAAAAATGGAACAGTAAAAAAAGGGTCCGGAACCCTTGCTTGATTTGATTCTCCTATTATTAATCTCTTCCTCCAATTCTTGTTGCCCTTCCACTTCCTGCTCCACTCAAAAATACAACAATCTCAACCAAAGCCCAAAAAAGAAAAAAATAAATTATGTTTAACAGTGAAGACAACATCACCCTCGGCCATGGAAACAGCCCATATGAGACTCCCTTGAATTTTTCTAAATGATGGAGCTCATACCCCCACTCCTCCACCCCCCAAAAAAAAAATCTCCCAAGCACCCTGTATGTAAGGCCCAACCCATCCCATCGCAATGTCAAACCAAAATAAATAAGCACTACTAAACTATTAAATAACAAATTATAGACCTAATAATATTTAATATAATTATACGAATATAATATATATAAAATTTTAAAAATATAATATAATATAATATAAATATATTTTAAAAATTTATTTAATATAAATTATAAACGTATCAAAATTGATATAATTATAAAAACTTTAAACATGATTATTATACAATAAAATATATGAATATAATACGAATATACGAATTATTAAATTTAATAAATTATTACTGTTTCTAATACTGTTAATGGTGGGGCTTTGCCTATTTTTCTTTCCAAGTATCTGAACGTGCAAACAAAAAAGAAAAAAAGAGAGCTTCTAATCCGGAGTAGTTGTTAATTATAAAAGATAAAGACGAGATTCATAAAGATTATTATATAAAAGCAAGACTGAAAGAGAGACTTACATCACCAACACAAAGTCCAGGTACAAGGCCCTTTTTTTTTAAGATATTGATGCTTTCATTTAATCTGTATTTATATTTAAATATATATATGAAAGTCAATTGATTATAACTCTTATAATCATAGAGATTTTTTTTTGCAACTATAAATAAAATCAAACTTTTTATTTGATTAAATTAATATTGAATATATAATTTAGAGTTATTTTATTAATTTATATAGTTACAACAATGCAATAAAATTTAAAACCAAACAGTTTTATCTAATATTTATATTAATATTTTAAGTATTTATTTAGTTATAGTTAATATAATATTAAATTACAATTCCATCATCCAGTACTATTTAATAATACTTAAACAATATAATTTCATTCAAACATATATTTTTTATTTATAAAATTATATTTGTAACAATTTAAATATTTGTTTCAATATATAACAACATTATACTTACCCAACAAATTTTATAATTACAAAAATTAAAAAAAAAATAAACATTTTTTAATAGAAAATGTTTATTTAATAACTTTTATAATATAAGGCCAA
>JAQSVH010000014.1:2728887-2747116 GCA_029448705.1 Adansonia digitata
AAGAGATTAAGCATTTGCCCTTTATTGTAAAGTTTTCTCTTTCGTACTATCAGTACTAGCATTGCCAAAAAAATCAAAGTCAACTCTGTACTTGCATTAGAATCACACGTCCCTATTATAATTAGTTTATAGTATTAATATATTCACTCTTATGTTTAATATATTTTCTTCAATATTGCTGCTAAATCAAAGTGTAAATCTATGAAAAAAAAAAAATCAATTTGAAGATGACGGAAACTAAAATTCTGTGTCATAATTATATACCTTAATGAATATAAACATCACTTTCAAGAATATTATTAGAAGCAAAATAACAGATTGTAATTAATATTTTATGTTATTAAATATGAGATAAGGGAAGAACATGATGTTACAATGAGAGTTTGAATTCTAAATTTGTTGCATAGTATAAATCAATTCAATTAAATCATGTTAATTAATCTAATGTTTATTAACCGCCTCATCATAATTCATGAGAGTCATAATTGTTGACTTTTTGGAATTATAAAATCACAATTTTTGTTTATTTTGTTCCCAAAAAAAACGTTGGTATCAGAATAATTAGAGAGAAATATGCACATCCTTAATACTAGCCAATGTATGCATGCATGCTTCACGCTGTTATTTTGTGTGCAAGCGTTGTAATTATGATTACGTACAAAACTATCTAGTGTTCTACAAGCCTCGTAACTGGTGTGCATATATATCCAATGCCAAAGTTCATTCTTTATTCCCATACTAAAAGGAGACTCAGGCAGGCAGAGTGGGCCTTTTTTTTTCCTGAAAGCTTTAAAGGAGATCAGAAGATGAGCAGTCACGCAATGGTGCGGATGATTTTCCTGGTAGTTTTTGTTGGATGGTTGATGATTTGGGTTATGTTGCCAACAAAGCTTTACAAAAACACATGGACGCCCAAGCTAGAAAGCAAGCTTAATTCTACTTATTTCGCAGGACAAGGTGATTGGTGTGTTTTTATTGCTACTGCTGCTGCTGCATGATGTTGTTTTGATTGTTCTTCTTTTGATTTGTTTCCTCGCTAATTCATCTCATGACATTAACTTAACAGGGACGAATCTTCTGCTATTTTCTTTCCCCCTGATATTCATAGCTGCTTTTGGTTGTGCTTATATCCATTTTCAAAACAAATCGAGAGACTCTAACTACTCCAAAAGGTTGGATTTGCTCTCTCTCTCTCTCTCTCTCTCTCTATGTGTGTATATATATATATATATGTGTGTGTGTATAGAATTCCAGTCCATAACTTTTTTTAATCCGTTTTCTTGTTAATTTGATTATATCTTATCTTCTGATTCATATGGTGGACTAATTTGGAGATCTGATTACAGTGCTACTGCCTTCTTGAAACGACCGGGGCTGGTAATGGCTCCCCTTGGAATTGTTTCTGCATTGGAGCTAATCTTTGCGGCCATGTTTTTTGCTCTCTTGATCTGGTCCCTTGCCAACTACTTGTATGTCAGCTTCGGACAGCTTCACATGCATAAAGAAGGAGAGAAAATGTACCTTTAAAAAAACCCAGCTTTGTTTATTTTAAGCTTGAATTCATGTTTTTGATAAACATAGTTTTTTTTTTTCTTTTTTCTTATGGTTTTAATTGGTAGCTAGGCTTGCACCCTTTTCATGCCTTCGGTTTCGAGCTTGAGGCTCAATAGTTTTACTTTATATAACTTTAGATTTGTTGATTGGGCAGATGGGAAGCTAAATTCCGAAGTGTATCATTAAGACTTGGTTACGTAGGGAACATATGCTGGGCATTTCTCTTCTTCCCAGTAACAAGAGGATCATCAGTTTTGCCTTTACTTGGGCTAACCTCAGAGTCAAGCATCAAGTATCATATTTGGCTTGGACATGTCTCAAACATCCTTTTTGCTGCACATACTATCGGTTTCATTATCTACTGGGCCATCACTAATCAAATGGCTGAGGTATAATTTGCATCAAACTCATTCTTCTCTTTTTTTTTTTTTTTTTTTGTGGTCAATATTCTAGCCTTTAACCCTGATAATAACCAAGCCTGTGGGAAAGGAAAGGAAAGTGGTGGCTGTGGGATCACTTTATTATATATCTTTTGTGGTCGTGTCTTTTCTGTTGGTGTATAGATATAGGTCATTATCCCTTGCAAAGTTTTTTAGCCCAAAAGTATATTAAGAAAATATCAAAATGGCCCATTTCTTTATGTATACCCTAATGTTACGTATAATGCTATTAATTTCGTTTGGAATCTCTAGATACTTTGTTGCGAAAATAATCCATATATACATACACACAGATATATTCGTATATATATGAATTTATACACTAACAATATATATAATTTAAAAAAATAAAATATGACACGGTATAAAAAATAATATAAAAATAACATGAATACACGAATAATTCAAAATTTATATAATACAAGTTATTAATATATTAAAATTCTTATAAACATAAAAATATCTTAAACACAATTATAATACAAAAAATATAAAAATATATTATGAATTCGCTAATTACCTGATCTAATAATGTATAAATTTAGACGCAACCAGTACCAAATACAAATATAGCAACATTGTGTTGTCGTTTCTTGTTTGACTGTGTGCAAACGAACATAAAGGTGGGGTTTAGATTCCCTTCTTCTGCTCACCCTTTCTTTTTCCCGTTTCAAAAGCAAAGAAAGATAAGATTATTGAGTGGTTCGTTTTGTATATCTTTTTGATAGAGCATTTTCTTCCTTATTTTTCTTCTTTTTTTATTGTTTAGCATAGGTTATATATATATACACACACACACACACACACACACACACATATTTTAGAAGTGCAGGGAAATGTAACTTCTGTTCATTGACATGCTATTAGGCATCCAGATAAGCCCTTAAAATTGAATTTCAATGTGATAAAATATTGGGCTTATATAGACAAGCGTGCCATCCCAAAATGGACGTTGGGCCATAAAATCCCCCACAGGCCTATGAGGTAGAAAAATAGAAGATGGGGCGACGAACAAACGAATGCATGTTTTGAGAAACAAATATATATATATATATTTTTTAATAAAGATATACATATGGATAATTGGTAACTTTTCAATCTAGGAAAAATAAATTACAGTAAATACTATTTTTAACTTAATTTCTGCCTATTTATTCTTGGACTTTTAAAATTTTTCTGTTGTCAAATGGCTTTCAAATCTCACAATCTTGATATGATATCCATCATATATGCATGTAAGAAATGTCAAAAGCATATTTAATTAGATTTTTACTGGTATTTCATTTGTGCAAACGCTTGCACATACGGGTTAAATCAAATTGGATTTGAATCTAAGTTAATTACAATATTAATAATATCTATACTTATTTAAATTTAACTTAATTTAGTACATACGGGTCTCAAATTTTATTTAGACCTATTCAAATTTCTAACTATAATTTTTTTAAAATTTAATTTTTACTAATTTAATAATTTTTTTTATTAATTTTTAAAGCACAAATAACATATCTTTTAATATTTACAGTAATATTTATATATTTTTTCTTTATATGAAAAATAAATTATATAATATATTTTATATAATTAAAAAATAAGTTTGGTAGGGACTGAGTTTTGAATTTTGAAGTTACATTTTTAAACAGGTTTTTTTTTTTCAAGTCTATTTTCGAGCTTAATATATTTTTATATACATCTTTTCAAATATTGAATAGATCATTCGAACTTAAGGGAGTAATTCTACCCTTGAATACCTCTAGTAACGTTGAATACATTTTTTAGTTGGAAGATTTGAGTGAACGTATATGCATTGGGTGTGCAGATGCTGGAATGGAGCAAAACTTGGGTATCAAATGTAGCTGGAGTGATTGCAATCGTAATTGCAGTGCCAATGTGGGTGACAAGCTTGCCTTGCTTTAGACGAAAGATGTTCGAGCTGTTCTTCTACACCCACCATCTCTACCTTGTCTACATCGTCTTCTACGTATTGCATGTTGGCGACGCTTATTTTTGCATGATCCTTCCTGGGATCTTCCTTTTCCTCATTGATCGATACTTGAGATTCTTGCAATCCCGGCAACGGACCAGACTATCGTCCGCACGTATCTTACCATGTGGCGTTGTTGAACTGAACTTCTCCAAGGCTCCTGGTAACGACTTGCCTGCAATGGTTAATTCTTATATTCCGAGATATCTCAGCTTAAATATATACTTAATAATATCTGATTCTTTGCTTTGGACCCTCCAGGATTGTATTATAATCCGACCAGCATCTTATTTGTAAATGTGCCTAAAATTTCCAAGCTGCAGTGGCATCCTTTTACAGTATCTTCCAATTGCAATATGGAACCCAATAAGCTCAGCGTGGTCATCAAAAGTGAAGGAAGTTGGTCTCAGAAGCTCTACAAAGAAGTCAGTTCCTCTGTGGATCATCTTGAAATATCAACTGAAGGACCCTATGGGCCTAATTCATCTCATTTTCTGAGGTCGGTCGAAAGTCGACAACTCAGAACTACTAAAAGCTTCCAGTCAGTTCGTCGTTTTTTCATTGCGTTTAATTGTTGTTAATATTTACAGGCATGAGTCTCTGGTGTTGGTGTCCGGAGGCAGCGGCATTACTCCATTTATTTCCATAATCCGAGAGATAATTTTCCAAAGCCAGAAGCCGAATTTCAGGGTTCCACGAGTTGTTATGATTTGTGCCTTCAAGAACTCGGCTGACCTAGCCATGCTAGACTTGCTGCTTCCCATCTCAGGCACTCCAGCACAAATATCCCAAATACAATTGCATATTGAAGCATACATCACTAGGGAGAAAGAGCAGCCAAACACTGATACCCAGAAACCACTCCAAACAATATGGTTCAAACCAAGCCCCTTAGACTCACCCATTTCTGCAACACTAGGCCCCAACAATTGGTTATGGCTTGGGGCAATAATCTCCTCATCATTTGTCATGTTCTTGCTTCTTTTGGGCATTGTCACTCGTTACTATATATACCCTATAGATCACAACACCGAACAAATCTACCATTTCTCTTATAGAGCACTTTGGGATATGTTTCTTCTTTGCATTTGCATTTTCACTGTTTCTAGTGTAGTTTTCGTCTGGCGCAAGAAACAAAATGCAAGGGAAGGGAACCAAATCCAGAAGACTGAAGTAACAACGCCGGCAACATTGCCAGGATCATGGATTTCTGGGGCAGACACAGAGCTCGAAAGCCTTCCGCATCATTCCCTCGTCCAAGCAACCAAGGTGCATTTTGGTTCAAGACCTGATTTCAAGAGTAAGCAGCTACTTGGCCCTACCATACTACTATAAAGACATTCATATTTACTGTATAAAACCACCTATGGAATTGATAAAATCTGCAGATGACACTTCATCTCGGTATTGCAGAAATACTACTCGACTTAAAAGAATCAGATGTAGGAGTTTTTACGTGTGGACCAAGGAAGATGCGCCATGAGGTTGCAAAAATTTGTGCATCTGGATTGGTACGAAACCTGCACTTTGAGTCCATTAGCTTTACTTTATGACGAATCTGTATCTGTTATTTGCCTAATAATATAAGATGGATTATTTGTGTACTATTGTGTAACTCCATCATTGTATAAACACAAGTACTGTTCTCCTGTTGCATCTCAATGAAAGTTTGGCAAAATGTAAGTCAGTTATTATTAGTTAGTTTTGATCATTATATGACGGATTTGCTAGTATTCAAGGTTTTGAAGAATAAAGCAAATTTTTGGTGGAATCCATTAAACATGTTAATTTGCTAACAAATATTGGACTTCTTTTTTGGAGGGGGGAGGGAGCAGCGGTGTTAAGGGGACATTTTTGCAGTCAGATCTTAAGGCTCTTTTAAGTATACAAACTCCTTTGTCTCTGATGTAGACTCCAATATAAGCTTGCTTTTAACATAATGGCAAGATAACCCAAAAGCTTTGACCAAAAGCAAAAGAAGATAAGTTAAAGCAATTTAAAGGCGGAAGGGACGCAAATGCAGTCCATCAAGACACAAATATAACCAACTAATTCCCCCCCAAAGCTTGGATTAGGGAATATGCATGAACCAATAACCAATAATATTCAACCAATTCAGCTTCAGGCATCATAATTTAATCATTCTGCAATAATAAGAATCTTGAATTTTTTTTTTTTTTGTTCATTAAGAATCTCGAATAATTGAATCCGAGCTTTCCCAAGTTTGAATATAAACTTCAATGATCCCTTCCCATGTCTCAAGTTATGGCATACTTTATTTAATCGAAATATATGGAGTAACTGTTGACAAACAATAAAATTTGAAGTCTTTCTTTGTCTGTCTGAGGTTTGACAAAGGCCCAAATGATTAAGGAATGCCGAAAATAATTTTGAAAGGTCAATCTGTTTGCATTGAGACAACATCACTGAAATGACAGCTAAATTCATGGCATTGCTAATCAGAAGTCAGCGATTTGAACATATTTTTATTCTTAATTGTAAGATAATGAATATATAATTTGGCTTCCACAGCCATTTTGCACATGCATTTGTTCTTGATAAACGTGGTATTAACGTCTTGCTCAATATCTTATAATTAACTATTTTTTTAATAGTTTATGACATTCTTTGTATATAAAGGAAGAATAATTGCTTCAATTGAATTATAGTAAGTGCCAAAGAAGGGAGTGGTTCAAAATTCAAAGATGGTCAAGAAATATTAAAGTGCCTCCCCTAGGATTAAACATAATGAAGATGGTTAGATCAGCCATGAAGCTGTTCCTACGGTTGCTCTTTCTTGGGTACATGATGCTGCGGTTCATCATGCCCACGAAATTATATTTTGAACATTGGTTGCCTGAAATCCACGTGAAAACACAATCCACGTACTTTGGACGAGAAGGTATCAAAGCACTTAAGATCACAAATTTCATTTGAAGTTCTTTTTCTGTATTTGGAAGCATTTTCTAACTTAAAAGGACTATATATTTATATGTAGGTTCAACTATGCTGATTTACACCTTTTCCATCCTCTTCGTTGCCACAATAGGCTGTATTTACCTTCACTTGAGAAACATCATAACTTTGACAGATAAATCTTTAAATGTGATCAATATTTTCTGTTTTCTTAGTTGATGTTTTAATTAACTGCTGCTAATTTCTCGGGAACGACAGATCGGTCCCGACAACTAAGTTTCCCAATATGAAGCAAACCGTGATCGTGAAAGGTACTCTGGGTATTGTTTCTTGGATGGAGATCTCATTTTTAGCCATGTTTATCGTGCTGTTAGCTTGGTCAACCACTTCCTACATGAATCGTATGTCTGTACATATCAACCAAATGGCCGCTAAGAGTGGACTGCTAGTGCCAGAATCTCATAATTCTATTGAATTCTAGTCGTGCCGATGCCCTTTTTTATTCTTGGCTAAGATCATAAATTAGTTCCAGATGGATGGGCGGCTATAATTTGATTAAAGTTTTGGTTCTTATGGGCAGGTGGGAGGCTTAGTTGGAGATGTCAGGTCCAACACTCGGTCTTGTAGGCAAAGTTTGCCTAGTTTTCTCTTCTTCCCAGTGAGTAGAGGGTCTTCAGTTTTGCACTTGATTGGCCTTACCTCAGAAGCCAGTATCAAGTATCATATTGGCTTGGGCGTATTGCCATGACCATTTTCACAGCTCATGGTTTATGTTACCTTATTTTCTGGGCCAAGACCGAGCAGCTATCGGAGGTAAATAATGAACATTCTTGTTCACTTTTTGTAAGTTCTGGTTCAATATAACGGTGTATACTATCAAAACTAATCTCAGCGAAAGAGCGGCTAAGCAACTGCATACACTATCAGACACTCCAGGTTAAAGCTTTGTTGCTCCAATTTTTTATTGAAGTATTTGTATCCAACACATTTTCGGACATGGGTACGAGGATATAACCTTCTAAAGATCCGACAAATACATAAAAAAACTTCAAAGAAAATAAACATATCTATATGAACACATACCTATATGAACACATACTTATATTCGATATTCACACGTTTAAATAACAAAGATTCCAAGATCGTGGACCTTGAATATCGGAAAGCAACAAAATGTTGAGACTTAATAACCATTGAAGCATTTTGGGGGACTTAAATGATGACAGGTCATATTGAGCCTAAAATGTTAAAACCTCCAGGAATTTACGCATGAGCTAGATATTTGCCACTTCATAGTTTGAAAATGATAAGGGATTTTATCAGTTCATGTTCTATCATTTCTTGAAGTTGCAAATCAGATTATTGTGCCTGCAGTTGCTTAAATGGGATAAGGTAGAAATTTAAAACATGGCTGGAGAGATAGCTTTGCTCTCTGGATTAGCCATGAGGGCAACAACCCTCCCACAAATAAGGCGAAAGATGTTTGAGCTCTTCTATTATACTCACCATCTCTACATTATCTTTGTTGTTTTCTTCGTCTTTCATGTGGGGTTCTCCTATGCTTGCATCATACTTCCTTGTTTCTACCTTTCCTTGATAGATCGATATCTAAGATTGTTACAATCCTCGGCACGTATTTTACTTTGTGAGACTGTTGAGTTGAACTTCTCCAAATGTCCAGGAAAGTAAAAAAAAATAAAAACTTGCATGTTTATTTTTCTGCCAGTGGACAAAATTAGCAATCTTTTCCTAGATACTCTTCTTGCTTATTGTTGCCGAACTGAGTTAAATCCAGCAAGCATTGTTTTTGTAAATGTACCTAGCATTTCAAGCTGCAATGGCATCCTTTTACAATTACCTCCAGCTGCAGTATGAATCCTGACAAGTTGAGCATCGTCATCAGAAGTGAAGGAAGTTCGTCTTCCGAGTTGTATCAGGAACTTTCATCCGCTTCACTGATGGATCGGTTTTAGGTTTCCTTCGAAGGGCCTTATGGAACTGGTTCAACAAATTTTCCAAGGTACTTGCCTCCCTGTTTTTGCAATGATAAATATGAAATCAAACCTTTATGCCAACTTCTCTCCAAGCAAACAATAACATAGAGAAATATGCACTGCAGGCTTGACATGCTCGTGATGCTGAGCGGAGGTAGTGGCATTACACCTTTCATCTCAATTATCTGAGAGCTCCTCTTTAAGGCCAGTAATGGAAGTGACAGGATTCCACAGCTCCTCCTCATATGTGCGTTCCAGAGATCTATTGATCTCACCATGTTAGAATTGCTACTCCCAGTTTCAGGCACCACAGTAGATATTACATTCTTACAGTTACAGATTGAAGCCTATTTAACAAGAGAAAAGGAGCCAGCTTCGGATAACCAGAAGCCCCTACAAACTGTATGGTTCAAGCCTAATGCATTAGATGCACCATTTTCTGCAATTTTAGGCCCCAGTAGCTGGCTATGACTTGGACTGATACTTTCATCTTCTTTTGTCATCTTTCTTGTTCTCATTGGCATTTTAACAAGATACTATATATACCAAATTCACCATAATTCTAATATGATATATGCTAGTGCTGCAAGAGCGACTCTTATCATGTTATTCATATGCGTCATAGCCATCACGGCAACTGCTACTTTTCTCTGGAAAATGAACCAAAATAGAAAGGGGATGAGACAGATTCAAAACATGGATACTCCGCCAATGCCATCACTGGCGTGGTTTAACAATGGTGAAAGAGAACTAGAAAGCCTTCCATACCAGTCTTTACTCCCAAGCCACCAAGGTCCAGTATGGTGAAAGACCTGACTTGAAAAGTAAGTTCTTCCTTCTATATATGAATCCGACAAGGAAAACTTCTTGGGTGACAATGTATGAATAGGCGTTATGGCATCCTACATATGTCATATGTAACAGTCTAAATCACTGGACACTTGCATTTTTTTGGGGGGTTCTGGCAGAGATATTGTTTGAATGCAAGGGAAGCAGCGTTGGAGTTACTGTAAGTGGACCAAGCGAAATGCAGCAAGAAGTGGCCGCTTTCTGTTCTCTTGGTTTGGCAGAGAATCTGCATTTCGAGTTAATTAGCTTCACCTGGTGAGCAGAGCAGAAGAAGAAACATCTCCCATTTTAACAAGATACTATATATACCAAATTCACCATAATTCTAATATGATATACGCTAGTGCTGCAAGAGCGACTCTTATCATGTTATTCATATGCGTCATAGCCATCACGGCAACTGCTACTTTTCTCTGGAAAATGAACCAAAATAGAAAGGGGATGAGACAGATTCAAAACATGGATACTCCGCCAATGCCATCACTGGCGTGGTTTAACAATGGTGAAAGAGAACTAGAAAGCCTTCCATACCAGTCTTTACTCCCAAGCCACCAAGGTCCAGTATGGTGAAAGACCTGACTTGAAAAGTAAGTTCTTCCTTCTATATATGAATCCGACAAGGAAAACTTCTTGGGTGACAATGTATGAATAGGCGTTATGGCATCCTACATATGTCATATGTAACAGTCTAAATCACTGGACACTTGCATTTTTTTGGGGGGTTCTGGCAGAGATATTGTTTGAATGCAAGGGAAGCAGCGTTGGAGTTACTGTAAGTGGACCAAGCGAAATGCAGCAAGAAGTGGCCGCTTTCTGTTCTCTTGGTTTGGCAGAGAATCTGCATTTCGAGTTAATTAGCTTCACCTGGTGAGCAGAGCAGAAGAAGAAACATCTCCCACTTTTTAATTCCACGTATGAATTGTCAAAGTCAAATTTATGGATGGTGATTAAGATTGTATTGGATGGTAATGGATGGAAAAATAATGGAGGGGATCTCAACCATGTAAGTCCATATATTGAGACTGCTTGTGTCTTCACGTAACATGATTGAGCTATTAATAAAACTGGAAGATGCATATAGACTGGAAGCTGCTATTAATAAACTGTTGAGCTATTAATAATTGAGCTATTAATAAACTAGAAGCTGCATATAGACTTCGATTATCTACATATTTTCTTCTTTTATTTTCCACTTTGCATTTTTTGTGTATTATTATTGGTAAAAGAATATCTCTAAGGGGACACCCCAATGGATGGGGTTTGTTACTTTGAACTTTGCCATATCAAGTTCAAATATTAGGAGGACTAGGTGTTTATAGGATGGGGGATAGCTACTCCGCAATTTATCACCCAAAGCCCAATGAGCAGTAGCACCCACATGGAGGTATAGACCCACTAAATTTTCTGTCAAAATACTAACAGTAGCACCACCATTACCCTTTCTGCCTTAAGAACGTGTAACACTTATAATATTTATTTAACTTCTAAACACCATTATGTATCAATGAATTAAATGAACATAAGTAGATAATTAATTTCCACAAAGTACTTTGCAAAAGGAACTGCCAGTATAAATTATTCTAATACAGAAGTTCCACCTGACAGAATGGACTACCCAAAGGGGATTTTTCCAAAATTTCTTCAAACAAATAACATTTTTTCCGTAGAAATCACAGGAAATGCCAAGTTTACTGATCACTATGATCACATAGCAGTCTCAGCCTCCAAAATGTTTTATATCATCAGAATAATTACTATTGCCTTTAATCAGAAAAAGACCAATCAACCGATGCCAACAACAGTTCAGGCCATCTATTACAATTCACCACCAAAAGGCATTTTTACGTACCAGTACTGGTGGAATTTTTGGAGGAAGATTAGGCCAGTGTCATCTCCAAGAGTCATGGTAATACCACGAACAACCTTGTGCTTACAGGCAAAGGTGTTTGCCACACATGTTGCCTTTATCCATTTTCATCAGTGAACTGTGCAAACACAAGTTTCAATAAAACATCTTAATTGTTTATGGAGTTTACTAATACAAAAGGCTAACAATGATATGCAACAAAGAGAACTAGCTATTCATATTAGCATTTGAAAGGCCTATTAAAAACTAATATTCAATAAACAAATTTTCATCTACATAAAGCTGTACGCCCATTTGTGGAAGGCCAAATGGACTAGTATGAAGAACGTTGTTCAACCTATAGCGTTTAGGACTGTATTAATTAATATAAAAAAAGAACACATTCAGAAAATGCTAGGACCAAGAAAACGGGGAAAGAAAGGAAACTATAGCACCTGTCTCCTAGGATAACCAACGATGACCAAAAGATGCCTATATAGTCATTAAATGTGTCTTAACGTGATTAAAATCCATGATGGTACCCACCTTCAATGATGACTAAAGCTTTAAAGAGTTAACCAATAACCACAAAAAAAATAGTGGGTTCATCTTTCAGTTATGTGAAAGTAAATATTAGAAATGCACTGTTTACCAGAAATTTGCTCAACATTATGCTTCACTGGTTGACAAATTCTTTGCTCCCAGCATGCTCATCCATGTTAGGATTGCAAAAGAGATCCAAAAGGAGTACCTAGTGTATCAATTACCTTTGTCCCGAAAGCAAAGGAGAAGTTTTTCCCAAGTTCGTGGCTGGTTCCAGCTTTCAAGGTCTTACAGTCATCCATCATAGCCACCATTGCAGCTTGCTGGTAAGCAAACTTTTTATGCACATCAATCATCTGCGGTGCCTGTAGTTGACTAGCCCCGAATAAAATATTACCATCATAAATCATCATGACTAAGCCATGGGTTAAGTGACATAAACCTCTTCTTCGGCCTCTTCTACTGTGGCATTAGCAGCGAGACCCTTGTGCCAGGGAATTCAAGAGTCCTCACAAATGGTTTCGTGCTCATCTCCCATCTGTGTATAACCGGATGAAATCATAATAAAAGAAGGGGAAAAGAGTAAGCGACCAGCAATCCTGCATAAGCGTATAACCATGGTATATATAAATAAGCTTATAGCAGATTAATCATAAGAGGAAGATCATAATAACAGTGAATCCACTGTGTAAACATATGATTTACAAATTACAATGGTTTCACCAATAGGTTGAATCTATCACAACCTCAGGAAGTACAACAATCAAAGATAGGATAAGACTTAATAAGGAGGGTTAAGTTGTCATCAGTCTTGCATGGATAAGACTTAATAAGGAGGGTTAAGCTAAGTAATACTATATTTACCACAAGTTTCTCATTGAGTTCCATTCCTCCTCCAATTGTAACAAGAGAAAATTATGGAATAAACTGCAATCACATAGTAAATTTCATAAACTATTAACATGAAAGTATGCAAAGAAAATAAACAAAAAGATAGCTAAAAAATATTTTAGAAAACCCGAACCCGTGAAGGTATATATACTGTGCCCAATCTAACATCCAAATAATCCGGCAATTTTTTCAAAATCAACAAAATTTTGAAAAAGAAAAAGAGCAATGAAGTGTAAATATTAGAGGTGAAAAAATAGAAGAAAATGAAGTGACCTGAATTGCCTCTCAAATAGCATAACCACTGGTGCGAATAACCAAAGCAATGATATGGAACAATCAGCTACTCATATTAGCATTTGAAAAGCCTATCAAAAAGCTGTAAGCCCACTTGAAAGGCTTATCAAGTCAACTGATATTAAGAACATCGTCCAACCTATAGTGTTCAAGAAGGGTAATAATTTATTTTTTTAAAAAATTCACTCACACTTTCTGACTTTTGGATTGACTTTCTGAAAATGCTAAGACCAAGAGCAGAGAGAATAAACAATGAAGACACCAGATCCATGAAAACATGAAAAGAAAGAAACTAATGCTAGCTATGCCTAGGGATAACAGTCAACCACCAAAAGATGCCCATATAATCATTGAAAGTGTCTTCCCAAACACAGTAACCCCATCAAGCTTCAACCCTGTACACCAATGTATCTATATGCATTTTCTTGATCAAATGGTCTTTAAGTGGAAGAAAATCCATGACAGCAACCAGATTCAATAATGACTCAAGCTTTAAAGAGTTAACCACGAAAAGACAGCAGGTTTGTCTTTCAGTTATGTGAAAATATATATATATATATATATATATATATTTGGCAGCAATTTTGCTCAACAGAATACTTCATAAACTAGTAGTATAAAGTGAGCAAAGCAAATAAATAAAGCATATATATATACACTAAAAAACCCACACCTGTGGGAAGTACATTTACCGTGCCCAGTCTCATTGAATCTAACGTCCAAATAGTTCTGCAATTTTTTCAAAATCAACCAAAACTTTGAAAAAGAAAAAAGAGCAATGGAAGTGTAATACTTAGATGTAGAAATTAGAAGATAATTAAGTGACCTGAATTGCCTCCCAAACAGCACAATTGTAGGGGCGAATAAACAACGAACAGGACTCAATCAGCTAGCTCAGTGTTGGCAACATCAAGGTACTAAGTATTGAAGTCTTGAGACCAAAGCATGACGACTTGGTCTGTGTTCGATTAGTCTTGGACGAGGCTGCTCTTCTTGTTGTCCGCTCAGTCCTCGGTTTCTGGGAAGTAAAGAAGTACTACTAGTAAGACTGACAAAAGCATTGCTGGTTTTTAGAATCAGTTAACTAAAGCAACAAGTTCAAGAAGAACACAAACATGAGAGGCTACCAGCTTCCATCTACAAAACGGTTGCCATCTAACTTTCCTAGTAGAATTTGAACAACAAAATACAAAGGTATCCTGATACGCTGATATACTACTCATGTAGCAGTTGCAGTAGCAGTAGCACTTACGTAAATTCTAGGGGAATTAATACTTAATCAGTTCTGGTGTTTCTATCAACCTATAGCTATAGCTGACACATTCATGGTCAGCCCAGTGCAAAAAATGATTAAGTGGTTCTGGAGCTAGCAGATGGAGAGAGAAGTTTTCTGGACAACTTGCACTCAAGAGGAGATTGATCATCAACCAGCAGCTCAGCCATCTCCAGTGGTTCTGAGTTTTTCAGATTACTTTTGGGCTGTAGCAGGGAGGAGACATATAAATTTCAAACAAGAATGAAAAAAAGAACAAAATGGTAACAAATCTTGCTGGGAAATGGAAAGGGATCGCTGTAAATAATAATCCTTTGTCTTGTTTGACGTTGGAGGTGTCCTTGGAAGTGCGGATTGTCTGGAGAAATCTAAACAAAAGAAGATCGGCATTTGAAATTATGTATCTAGGCAAACTAAACCATAATGAACATCTGTAATCTGAGCTTTGATCGGCTTTGATCAATTCCAACCATCTGTATTCTGAGCTTTGATCCCTTCCTGATGGCTGTGAAGAAAACATTCCTCACCTATCACAATGCTTTGCATTTAGATTCTTCTCTCCAGTGCCGCATTAGAGACGCTCTTCCATTTTTTTTTTTTTTTTTGTGTGGCATGAAATGGGATCTTAGGGGTTTTGAATGGAGAAAACTTCAGCATTATGCTCTTTTGGGTACCTTCTTTGGAAGAGGGTTCACTGAATTGGATAAATCACCAACCGTTTTCCTTCCTATAGTTTCAACTTCTTGCTTTGGAGCTTTACAAACGTTCCTCTGGCCCCCAAGGGAAACTCCAGGAGGAGAAAAAATTGACTTAAAAAAAAAAAAACCTATTGAAAACTGATTCAATACAAAAACAAATGGAGAAATACCATTATAGTGAACATGCAAATTCTGAGATTGAATCAAACTACCAGCAGGCAGTACCATGTCTCCATTTTTGGGCAGAGTACAAATCAGAACTGCAACATTTTACAATTTAGAAACTAATATAGATGAAAAACCCAAACAAGGAGAAATAAAAAAAAAATTACAAATTCTCATCAATGGCATAGCATTAAATACACAAATAATGTATATGACCAACAAACTGCTTTATAGGAGAAATGAAACTTACATATTCTCTCTAGTCTATTTAAGTACAATTGGCATCATCAGCATTTTTGTCAGAGTAATTACCAAAATATTCGTATTTGTCTTCTATCGGAAATGATTATCATAACATTAACCACTGAAGATCCTAAGGTCACGCAAATTATTTCTCATGAAAATCATTCTAAAGGAAAAAAAGAGAGACTATGAAGGGTTTGAGAAAGAAACTTACAGATGGGTCACCAGACCAAATTCGACCGATATTTCTTGCATCCATAACCAAATTTTCTTGAAAATTCCAACGGAGAGTTCTTTCCTTTTCTCGATAAAAAAAAAAAAAAACAGGCTTTGTTTCTTTTGTTTGCTTCTCTCTGGAATGAGGAGCCGTTTTTTCCCCCCGGAAAATTGGATTTGTGATAATGATGATAATCCCAAACTAAGTCGCTCCGGGTTTCATTTACAAAGACAAACGGCGGGTTCTCAACGGTAACTTGGCATACTTTTACGGTAATACCCTTTCATTTCTGGTCTCCATTGGGCTTTGCTAACAGGCCGAGGTCAAAATCATCCTTGGGCTACTAAAACAAGATTGGTTAACCCGAGCTTTTCTACAGATTCATCAAAATTTTTACAAACGGTTCGTTTTTAACACATTGAAATCTCAATTTTTTAAATTATATAAATCTAAAAATTTCATTAACTAATAAGATAATTTTTATTCTATATTAACATAAATAGATAAAATAAAGAAAATAAACAAAAGAAAATAAAAAAACAATACTATTTATAAAAGTACGTAGTTAAGTGATATAAACTCAGTTAAAAAATAATCAAAAAAACCAAAAAATTGTTATAAAAATTTTAAAATTAAAGACATATATGTCTATCCACTTCATGAAAAAATTACCCACTTAAAAAAAATCTATTTTTTAAAAGCATAATTTTTTACTCTCATTTTTTTTTCACCCACATTGTGAGTGAATCTGTCTATTGATGAGTCTTATATAAAATATTTTGTAATTTAGATCGGTTTGATTTTGAAACAACTCTAATAGTTGGTGTGCCATCATCTAATGAGGCTATAATATGCATGTATGTTTTTAACTCTCTTGGAGAAAGATTGTTAAGAAAATAGTGTATCATTTATCTTTTACGAAAATGTGATTCCCATCAAGAATGTTCCCCATTTTATATTTTATTAATATATATATTGAAACTTGAAACATCATTGATCGTAAAAGCGAAGAAACCTATGACTTTACATTTAAGGAATCAGTGTTTTTGTAACATTATATATTCTTAGTTAATTTCGTAACTTGGAACTATCTTAATATTCTAAAAGCTTAGAGTATGTTACTTAAGAAAATACCATAGGTCAACAAAAACCATCTTAAAATAATTGCAACAAACAAAAATAAAGAAAAAATACATTAAAATAAGAGATTATTAATTTTGAAATTTAATTGATTTATATAATTATTTTTAAATTGAATTACTTTGAATTATGTCAATAATGAATGCACTAACAAAGTTTTGACTTTTTGGGTTAACAAGAGGGAAGACTCTTTTTGTGATGCCTTGAGTTCCTGGTAACCCAACTTTTAGGCGACAAAGCTGGGATCATCAACAATTGAACATGGTCTTTCCATTCTCTATTGCCTTCACCTCTTGTCGAATCCAACACTATGTGGTCGTAATTCATGCCCTTTTTTGACTGTCATTTATTAGTAGTTTTTTTTTCCCCTAATTGCTAATATTGTCCCCTTTCTGTTTCATTACCTCATTTAATAAACTAATTTATTCCACTTCCTTTCAAATGTTCAAATTGCTTTCATTTGGGTCCCCCCCCCCCTCATATGCCAAAAAGCCTAATAAAAAAACAAAAGCTGTTTGCAAAAAAAAAAAAAAAAAAACTTTTTTTACCAAATTCTATCATGATGGATATTTGGTTCTTCTGACCCTTTGTAATTAGAGTAATTATTTTATTTATTGTCAATGTAATTTTAACGAGGTTAATAGAATAACACATATCTTTCAAATATATATTAAAAAATTAATTTAATATATATATAATATGTGATAAATTTATAATTTTAGATATAAACTTAAAAAAGTTTAACCATAAATGCATTAAATATGAACTTTTATAATTATGCATTCATCAGTTTAAATCTTAAATATATCACTTTGATATAAATATAAAAAAAAAATGCATCTTGAAATTAAAACAAATTCAAATGGTGGATGTGGATGTAGCACCCATTGGTCCGGTCATTAATGGAGAACGAGTGAAGAAGATTAGAAGACAATGTTCTAGTCTTGTATTTTAACATTCATACCACACGCTAGCCAAATATGGTACACAATTTCAAGAAGAAGTAATTTGAATAAAGGACTTGTTACTCATGTGATAGCCAATGCTCTACAAAGTAAATTAATTTATTTATTTATTTTTGGATCAATGAATGAATGATTTCTTTTTATAAAAAAAGTTACTTAAAGGTAGGAATTAAATTTAAATAAAATCTAAAGATACATTGATTGTATTATAGAATGA
>JAQSVH010000014.1:2788144-2803249 GCA_029448705.1 Adansonia digitata
TATATAAAAAAGTTAAGAGGTTTTGCATATGCATCACGGAACAAAGTACATGGGTAAAAATTAATGAAACACTGTGGTTCGATATCAACGCATTTGTCATTTTTGTTGGAGTTTTGCTTTGCCAAATTGACCACATATCGGTTTTGTTTCGGAGCAGCATAAATGGTTGGTTAGTAAAAGCCTGTGAATATATATATGGATAATATTGACGAATAAAAGAAGAAGAAGAAGAAGAAATGGAAAAAAAAAAAAGAAAAATCGAAAGTTCCCACTACTTCAATGGCTCCACTTATGGATGTTGAAGTTTATTCTTTCCTTTTGGAAGAAGATCAGGGATATTTTCAGATATTATTTGAATTTAATATTATTTTTGAAATTTTAAAAATACATTTTTACTTGACATATTTAAATCATAAAATTAGATTTTATAATTTTAAATATGATATAATAACAACAAAATGTATATGACATATTTAATAAAAAAAACATTTGTAATAATATGAAATGATATATTTGATACACATATAATATCAATACTTAAAATTTTAATATATTTAATAATTTATATTATGTTAATAATAATGCAATTGAATAAAATTACACACCACACATACATGGATTAAAAGTATGAGACAAATCGTCGCCCGAAAATTTATCATATATTTTAATGGTATTCATAAGTTTAGTGCGGCACAAAGAAATAATTTTGTTTTGTGGTTAAGAGAGTTGGGACTTTGCCCAAATTCCAATGTGGGGAAGAAGATCAAGAAGTCAGCCCTGAGAGGATCACGAACTTGGTGTCTAAGTCTTGGGTTTCTTTAGACATGGGTGTATTTAGAGAGGGACTAATAAGGCCTAAAAAGCAAATGAGGCCTTGGGTTAGGGGCAGGCCCAAGACGATTAGTCCATCAGGGAATAATAATCGAGAATTCAAAAAATTGAAAAAAAATGGTAAAGTGCATTGCCTGAGACGAGGGAATTGAATCCTAAATTAAATCAGAACTGGGCTTATTTTGGGTTCGCGACCATTTGACATGCATATATCATGCTTTGATTAATATGGACAAAGGTGATTCGCAAGCCTAGCTCGAGGCTAATTAGAGTCAATTTTATTGTAGCTGGGTTAGTGGTCTAGTTTAGATAGCTAATTATTGTTTAAAAGTATAACTTTTATAATTAATAAGTAAATTTTACATGTATAAATGATAATATCGAACGTATAAAAAAGAATGAACAAAAACGATAATGGATAAAATCATGATTTAGATTATAAGGGATTGGTCCCTCTGAAAGGGATCAATTTCCTAACGTTATTCAAATTTGAATGACAACTTCGGAGGGATCAATCCCTAGATCTTGGCAGCAAACATTGTTCGAATTTTGACAATCTGTAAATGACTTTTTTTCATCCTCTATGAAGACTTGACACTATATGAAGAGACATGAGTTACATGATCCGTACTTTAAATTCATCAAGAATTAGGAGCGTTCAAGTGTTTAAAGTTTTAAATTCTTTGTTCTTCATATTCAAGTTTCATTTACGTCTCATTTATCGTCCCTCTTTGTACCAAAAACTCACAAACACCGAACCTTTGTGAGGTAATTAAGTTTGTAGAACTCTTGTTCATCAATTTAGTTTGAGAATTCAAAGGGAGTTAAATTTTTGAGTATATTAGTAAGGAATAGGGTAGAACATTTTGTTAGGAATAACATGAAAATCCACAATAAGCACTCAAGAAGAAAGGAAATAAAATAACACAAAATTTAATATAGTTTAATCTTACGTTCATAACCCTAAAATGAATAGAAAATTTATCCACTAATAAAAATAGTATAACTCATAATTTTTGCATTGACAAAACTGCATACCCTGCACACAAATGTGATAACTAACCATTCAAAGAACCCTAAGACAACTTCTCTCTAGTCTATAGGCTTTCTCTCTTACAAGAAGTGTAGCTTTTTAAAGGCCAAGGCTCCTATTTATAGTGAGCATCCCTTATGTTCAACCAAGTTATTCAATGCGAGATTTGAACTCAATGTATTCAAAAAATTCTTTCTTGAGTCAATATCCCTAATTACTTCAATCTTATTTGAAATTCAGTTATTTTCTCAATCTTCTTTGTTTCTGGTTTATTACCTTCGAGTATTCCTATTATAGAATAACTTTCCAAATAATAAATTATTTTCTCGCCTTTCCTCCTGCCTTGTAGAACTAAGCAATTTGTTTTGTACAATTTTCATGTCTTCCCAACTCCCATATATTTGCACCCATGCGATGTCATCTCTTCCAATGAAATAGTATTGATATTGGCAATAAGCACATATCTCACATTGGAATCATTTTGGACTTTACGATTGTAAAGCTTCAGACAAACTCTTCCCATGCCTTCGACATTCCAATTTTGTTTCTTCTTCATATGGATGCAACCAAAATCTCTATTCTTATGCAAAGTAGTAAACGTTGCTTGATCCTTACACACATACACATTTGCAGCAAAATCTAACTCACATTTAGAATGACTTTCAACAAAATCATTACCTTGCAGATAAAGCAAATTATCTAATATATATATATATATATATATATATAACTTGATGTTTAAGTAACCATAAAGTTCAGTCTGAAGTCAAAAACTCTACAGCTTTAGATCTCTTTATTTTGGAAAATTTTAGGGAAAGCTCTTTTAAGAAGGGCATGATTTTGGGTGTAATGAATCAATTACTGCCAATTATTGCTACCTGATAATGTAAGAAAAAACGACAAAATAACGTAGCGCTTATCCAAAATGTGTGCATATAAAATAATGTCCTCAAAATTGACATTGTTTAATTAATACCATGATATTAACATTATTATGTATCACCACATCATTTTTGTATCTTATCATTAACATGAATCAAGATGGATAATTAAAATAATAGAAGAAAGATTATTGTTTAATTAAGCCTTCAATTATTGAATTTGATTGTGCGCACTTTTTTGTATTTCAAAAATATATAAAATATAATTAAAATTTTTTCTTTTTTTAAATATAAATTAGAATTTAAGAATAAAAGAAAAGTTAAATATATTAAGATTCAAACATCAAACTTATAAATATTATTTTTTAACAATGATTATATAAAATTTTGATTCAAATTGTAATCTCCTTTTACCCAATTGAAAATGCCTTAAATCAAATCGAGCAATTGCCACGTTTAGAATTAATTGAGTAGGAAAAGGATATGAATGGAAATAAAAAAAAAACATGAAAAGTGTTATAATGAAAATATTTTTTTTTTATACAAAGAGAGATAATAAATATTAAAAATTAAATTTTAGTGATTGAGAAATCAACCATTCATCATTTTATTCCACTAGTGATTTATTTTGTTTATCAAGTGAGGCGATTGTTTTAGAAACTAGAAGATACAACGAAATCTCTTAGGACCATGTGCATAACATGTGCCTTGGACATATCAAAATCCTCATCTCCGTGAGAACCTCCGACCCTAAAATTTCTTACAACTTGCACGCCCTTCTCTTCCATTAAGTTCACCAGCTGTATCTGACGGTCGATGAGTGGGTCCCCATCACAGCCATTCACCAACACCTTCCACCCTAGCAACTTGACTTTCTCCAACTCCTTTGACCCGCCATCCACCGTTGGATTACTATACTCGTGATCGCAATCAACGCCGATTGGCAAAGACAAATCCCACATCACATCGCTAACGATTGGTGGCAAAACCGGATCGTTCATCAACCTCAACTCCGACGCACTCCTCTGGGCTCCACCGAAGAATGGTTGATGCAAGACCAACCCTTTGATCTTTAATGGTTCTAACTCCTGAACTACCCCTGCCGCACGTAAGCCAACATGATAAGCTATGTTACCGCCCGCACTAGAACCCATAAGGAAACAATTAGAGAGATCAGCATACTTTCTCAACCACTCTTCTTGAGTTGTTTTAATCCAGTACAACGCTTCCACCCCATCATCATAAGCCGCCGGGAGCCGATTTTCGGGAGCGAGGCGGTAGTCCACTGATACGACAACAGCAGGGACGGTCTTGGCCAAGTCGCAGCAAGAGTCATGAAAAATTAAAATATCTGCGCTCAAGAGAATGAACCCTCCCCCATGGAAGTGAACTACGAGAGGCAACTTGTTGGTCACCGAGGAAGAACTATCCAGCGCTTCACGGGGTAGAAATACACGTGCCCATGTGGTTTTTGATGGGTTGATAGTAACGTCCTTGGAGAGTACTGGAATCTGGCCCTCCGGATCATTCGGTATCGGCGCAACGCGGGGGACTCTGTTGAAATTGCGGGTGAGGGTGCCGTCGGGGTTGAGGACGACCTGAAGATACTAGAACGGATCCGTGATGGGTGTTGATGGGGTTTGACCAGACATTTTATGGATCAATTAAACACGGTAGTTGTGGTTCTAGTTTCTTAAACTGTTCTGCCATTCTCGTAGCTGTGACTCAGGTCTTATAGTGGACATACAAGTTTTGGGTGTTCCCGCAAATAAATTGTGTAATAAAAAGGTAACAATAAATTAATTGTTATAATTGTTATAATAATAATCAATAAATATTTATATATTCTAAATTGATAAGTATTTTGCACATTATAGTCCTTAAAAAAACAAATTAGTATATGTGGTAGTAAACAGAGACAAAAATTTTGGAAATTATTCTTTAATCTTTAAATATCCACATCTCATTATTTAATAAGAAAACAAATTAGTACGTGTGGTAAGCAAACAGAGACACAAATTTTGGAAACAACTACTACTCTTTAAGCCACATATCATTTACAAGCACAGTTTGTTGTGTGATCATTTTTTTCTCTTTGTTAACTAGTTTGACCCGGTACTGTGAATGGGACGTCAAAGTTTATGAAATTTTAGCACGTATAAATTAAAATTTTAAAAATTATAGTTAAATGGATTTTTTTATACAAAAAAAAAATAATATTGTAACAATAAATTCAATAAAAAAAAGATACTTAAATTCAAATTCAAACTTAACTTGTTACTCTAATATACTCTTAGCTAACTACAACATTTTTTTAATTAGTTCGCAGAAGGCGAATTTGGTTAGCGCCGTTGGTTAACGACCATTATCTATCGCCTACTTTTTATAGTTTTTCAGCTGTCCATGAGTTTCGTGGCACATTCTTTTGGACCTTTGGCCGCCTTATTCCGTCACCCGAGATCCAAGTCAGCACCGGGAAAGATCTCTTGATTCCTCGGCAAATTCTGGGCTAGACATTGCTCTATATAATACTTATTATGTGGTAGTCGTGAATCGTAGTCGGACTACCGGTGATTCCACTTGGTACGACATATATAAAAATTATCTCCACTCCAAAAAGGAAGTTCAGATATTGATAGGAAATGGGGTGGAGGTGAACAAGAAGTGAAATAGAAGAGTTTAGTCGCCAGAGACAAGAACGAGTGAATCTAGTTTCAAGAGTATGCCTTACCATAATAGGGGGTGCGGAGGTGTCGTACCAACCAGTGGGAGAAAGATTAGGAAACTATCTGTGAGTCAACCTGTCTATCAGTCATATAAGGATTCCAGGTCTTTGAAGTCTTCGAAAGCGAGGACTACTTACTCTACTAACGTAATATTCATTCATAGTGGCCAGGCGGGTCGTGAGTTGGAGCTGCTCTAATCCGCCCGTTAGGGTTTCGGCTTGCTCTCTGGCATCCACTTTCCTTACTTATCTACGCTACACTCGACTCCAAGCTACGCGTGAAAAACTTGAATTGGCTTCAATCTGAGATTGCTTCGGCTTTTTAGGCACATGAGAAACCAGTCTATTCGAGTAAGGGCTGTTTTTTTTTTTTTTTGGTGTGTGTGCCGCTTCAAAGCAAGAAGTGAATGAATGTTATAATAAGCAATTTATTTCTATGGAAAAAATGAAAACTTTTGAAGTATTTTTTTTTTTTTCATTAGCTAAAGAATATTTACAAGGGTGAACATCTGCTACTGCTGGTGGAGTGACCGCAAGTTTTGGTTTTATTTGCTTACAGATTCTGCCCTTGGAATATTTACTCGCAAGAAGAAAGGTACGCAGTCACTCGCGTGAACTTCCATGTTTACTATTAAAAAGTTGAAGCGGAAAAAGGATTAGCATCAGGGGCTGCATGTAACCAACCAAGAAGGAAATTTTATCTTTCCCCTTCTTATCCAAATAAATAGATCTTGCTCCGGACATCACCGGTGAACTCGAAGCAGGAGATCTCCAGGGTACAGTTACCAAGCCAGCAGGAAGGCAAGGTTTCGTTGTTGAAATACCGCTTAAAGCATTCTAGATGGAGAAAAAAAAATTTTGAGAAAAAATGGTTTAGCTTCTCACATGCGAATTGAAGAAGCTTGTTTCATTCATTTCCCTTACCGGCTTTAGTAGCATAGATAGGGCCTTGTTAGAGGAGGGCTCCAAGAACGTCTTCGGCCAAAACACTTCTCAGAAATGGAAATTGATAAATGCAGGGCATCCTTACCACCCTACTTTCTAACAGAATAACTTGAAGTCTTGCTCGTCTCTTTCATTGACCACGAAAGGATTATCAGTGATAGGAGGACACTCTATCTTCGACTTTCGGTTCTGAGGATCTAATTTCCTGATGCCGTTGGGTATGGGTTTGACTACCAGTGACTCGAGTCTTTCGCGATGTTGACATTAAATGGATTTTAAAACATTGAGTAAAAATACTTTCTCGTATGTAATTAAAATATTATTCAATAATTTTAGTATGAGTAAAGAAATTATTGCGGATATTATTCAATTTTAATTTCAAAGAAATAAAATCCGACAACATACATAAAAATTTTATATCATATTTTAAGTGAATGACAACCAATATTGTAGTAAAACAGTAAAACCTATTCCTTCTAATTAGAATTTACACAATTCTATAGATAAAGAGGGAGTTAAATGAACCTATGTCCTGCTTAACTGCACATCTTCGAATAATTAACAAGCTGCCCAAAAAGGTTGGTACTTGCTACAATGTCTGGTAAATTTTGTTCTCATTTGCAGCCAAGATCTCAGTCTAACCCAGATTGAGGCAGCCAGGGCGAAAAGGGCCGTGGCCATTTTGAAAGTATTTACGTAGTAATGATGTCTAAATGGAAGATTGCAAAATATTTGTTCAGATGCTTTTGTGGCCCTCCTTGAATTTTGCTTTAAATTTAATCTAAAAGTAACTTCTGGCTTTCCTTCTCAAATCTCAAACACAAGACATTTATATTTGTTGATGCAAGGATTGTTGGATTGTGCCCGTTACGAGATATTATCCGTTTTGTTCTCACGATTTTGTTCTTTGAGAAAAGACGCCTCTATAAGGGAAAGGTAGCCCTTGCTTTATAAGCCACAGTCCATATCCTTGACTAATCGATGTGGGATTGTTGTCTTACCCTAACACTAGCCCCCCAGGCAAGGGTGTGAACTGTGTAGGTTCCCACAGACGGCGCCAATTGTTGATGTTTGCTTTGCTGGTACCAAGAGCCAGGCAGAACCCTGCAACACAAAGAGAGTCAAGGGGATGTCAGAGTTTGACTCTAGGGGCCCTCTCCGATGGTTAAGTCAGAGGAGTGTTTGATGTAATAGTGTATGTATGTTTTCTTGGAGTCGAATCCATACCTGTGAACATGTTTGCCCCTTTTATAGGATTTGTTTGGAGACATTGTGTCAGATGATTTGGTGGTGATGTGACCAACGCCGAGCTAGGTGATGTGACCATCGTCAAGGCTATGATGCCTAGTGGTCGGCTCAGTCAGTCGGCTGTCATTCAGTGAATGTCAGCTCCGCATTTAAGTCATTGTCGGAGAGGTCACATCGCTGTCAGGTGTGGTTCGACGATTGCCTTTATGCTATTGTATGGCGATCGCCTTTATACTATTGTATGGCGATCACCCGCTCATAAAAACAGTGGATCAGGAATGGTTAGGCGGTCGCCATTCATGGAGGTATAACAATAATCATAAATTATTTTAGGTTTTTAGAAAAAGTTCGAATTTGGTTTTGTTGTTGTCAAGTGGGAGTTGAGCTCTAGTTATTAAGTAAACCAAATTCAAATATCTTAATATTTGAATCTAGTAGCTTGTGATCCTAATCAAGCTTTTTTTTTTTTTTTAATATATATTTAATTAGTATTGAGCAATCTTAATTTGAACTCAAACTCAAGCATAAATAATCGAGTTTAAAATTGAGTATGAGAATTGAGCTTATTTTTCACTATATAAACAAGTACTATGAAATAAGAGATTTTTAAAGATGAGACAAAAAGACGATCAATAAAAGCTCTATCTATTTTTAATTTAACAGTGCTGGGGCGAATGTCTTCCTTAATTTATAGTATTGGGACAAATGTCATTCTCAAAAATTTTAGAGACATAGTTTAAAAGAACGATTTCAGATGATATTTTATCTTTTAAAAATAATTATTAATCATCCTCAATTTTTTTAAATTTTGTATTAGAACCTAATCATGTGATCTCATGTAATTCTATTTTTATTTTGAATAAAACTTAAACTTTAAAAATGAAACTCAATTAAACTCAAATTAAATTTTGAATTTTAAATTTTGAGTTGAGCTTGACTTGACTCGATTACACTCTTACCTCACGCTTCATTCCCATTGTTAACTTTCGCGAACAAAACTACTGTACTGTTCATTTCCTTGTTTTGATCATATAAGTTTTAAAAATGTTATAATTTATTATTTTATTCTGTTGTTATAACTGAACTTACGTAATTGTTTGTACAAGGACTTTTTCACACATAACCGAAATATTTTGATTTTGTTTCATATTACATCTTTTAAAGAACTTACGGGAATCACTAGAATTTTTTGTCAAGCTCTACAACGCGAGGCTCGAGAATGTTTTGAATGCCTGATCATAACTTAGTTATTTGGTCGCATTATTTTTATTAACATTAATTAAATTTTATAGGTCTTTATTTAAATTTTAATTAACTTTAATTATTTTTATTTATTTTCTTTTTGATTAATTTAGTATTTTCATTTTTTAAATTTAAAGTTCGAAAAAATTTTCGAACTGCAATAACACAATAAAGATGCAAAGCAGAGTTAACCAGTAACTTTACAAAATAAACTATTTATACTATTAATGCTCCAAGTTTTTCCTTCATAGCTTTTGGCAGCTTTATAAATAGGACATTTTATAACTTTTATTATTTTTTAATGAGTTTTATATATCTTAGTTTTTTAAAGAGGAGAGCAACCATCGAAGCAATTAAAATGCAAAAAGAGATTTTGGAGAAATTCGTAGATTAGAGACCCAACAATCTTAGTTTTATCTCTTCTCTTATTCTTCTTTTAATTTTGTTGTACTGTTATGATGGCGAATCTCCTTTGTTTTATGTTTATACTAATCATGAATTAAATTTATTTTTTTAGGATTATAATAGAACTCAAAATAATAATTTAGATTATTTTATTTTCTTTTTTGATTTTAATAATATTTGAGTTATTTATTCAATATTGTGGTTTATCAAAAAAGTTACTTAATCATCAATTAGATTAATTTGGTAAACTTAATAAACTTAGAAAATGAAATTTTGTGTTTAGACATAGATTGAATAACATATGTTTCATATCATTAATTATTAAGAATTGATTTGCATGAGAGATAGTAATATACGAGCATGTCATGTGTAACAAATTTAGAGTCTAAGCCTAATGGGTTTTTCTTTACTTAAATTTTCATAGGAATACAATAAATTGGCTAAGAGATATTTTATAAGACCACTGAAAAATATTTATAAATAAATTAAAACTCTAGAATAATAACTTATTGTCACTAATCAAGTTAAGAAATTAGAACAAATTGTAATAAAGTGTTGATGGAAGTTGTAATCTTAGGCTTATATCATTGATTAATTAAACCCAAATTGTGTTTCTTTGCTTTGCTAGTTAATTAATTTTAATTTGCTTTTAATTTATAATTTATAATTATTTGTTCGAATAACACTATATTGTTTTAATTTAAATAATTAGCTCATTTGGTGACAATTTCTAGTAGGAACGATACTCGATTTATCACTATTTTACTTGTTCCATGTGCTTGTGTGATAAATCTAACAACATCTTATATCTTGTCTAAAACACAAAAGAATTGATTCGAAGAATAAGAGAAACGGGATAAGAATTCGAGCTTGACTTGACAGAGTGTAAACAACTCTAATATAAAAACATTAAATTTAAATATTATATATAATATTAGCATCACAAACAATACATAAATTTCTTATAATAAAACAAAAGATTTTCAATTTTCAAATATTATTATTTGTGTTGCATTTAAAAAATTGAATAAATATTAAAGTCCCAACATCAAAAATATGTAATCTAATAAAAATAATTAAAATATACATACTATTATATAATATTACAAAAGAAATACACAAGGTTACATACATTTAAAAAACTAGATAAGTTAAATTTAAAGTTTGCATTAAATATAGAAATAGTTTAATTTTTTTATTATTTTTTCTTATTAGTGCAAAATGAAAACCATTAATACTATAGTTAAGATAAATATATTTCTTTGATTGATTGAAAAGATAAACAGAGAGATTAAGTTAATAATAACTAATGAAATCTAAACTAAAAATGTTACTAAATCTATCCTATCAAACTATAATTTACAAATTCTAAAAGGCCAAATCGAAAAATATTATGGGACCAAACGTAATTTCATGTCATTTCAACTAATGTGGAAATATATTTCAAGAATTTTTCCTTTTAGAAAAAAAACAATAGGGGGCAAAAGGGCAGGCATGGGCTTTGATTGAAAAGGGCACCGTTGATCGAACCTTTTAGTGTGAAGGGGATGGGCCTAAGACTGGAACCCAGGTCTTAGAGCATTTTCGTATAACCTGGCACATTGTGAATTAGCAAAAAATTTATTACGTAAATAAATATTAAAACAGAAAATAAAAAGCATCATATCTAAAAATATATTCTATAATATAGTGGAAATTTAATTCTAAGTTAGAATTCGAGCAATAGCTCGAATCATTATTTAAAAAATAATAAATATTTTAAAATAATTTTTATATTAATATTATGTATTTTATAATTAAAATTAAATAAAAATATTATTTAATTAAATAAATAATGATTTTTAATCTGTTTGGATCACAAAGTGTTAATGCTCATACTAATGTAAATCAAATCTGACTTATCAAATGAAGTAAATTAGGTGACCCTTGAGTTGATCTAATAGTCACTCTCAGTATTTTTTAAATTGTTAAAACTGGGAGAAAAATAATTAAATAAATAAATAGCGTGTCCCTTTTGATGGCTGCATTGTCTCTTACTGATTTATATTACCCTTTGGTTTATTTATTGACAAAGTGAAGAGCAAAGTTACTGGTGATTGCTTGTAAAATAAGGCCTATAGTAGTAAAATTTTGACCTTTTCATGCTTTATATTTCCTGTTGAAACTACTAAATTAAGCAAAAAGAGTAGAAAAAGAAATCAGAATGTGGAATTAATCAACTTAATTACTTCCAAATTAAGACCTAGTCATATAGTTTGTCATATCTTTTATTTTTTTAAATATTTATATTTGACATTTTGTTTGATAATATGAATATTTAATATAATTCTTTAAATATACGAAAAATTAAAAAAATAAATTAAAAATATTTATGCTAAACACATGCTAAGATGACACCTTCAAGTCTGAGTAGAATTCATAAATGCTAACACAACAATATATAAAAGCACCCAAGAAAATAACGATTTCTTACAAATTAGATACACAAAAGAAAGAAACAAATAACTTGAATATCAAAAACCTTTTTTAACGTGCCAATTTACCCCTTGAAGCAGATTTTGCCATTCTAAAACCCTGAAAATCATCAGTATCAGTTCCATTATCTCCATCTTCCTCAAGCATGTTTTCAATATTGGTCACCTCTTTTCTTCTTCTCCCCACACCACCCTTTAGCCACTCCACTACTTCTAGCATGCTAGGCCGATTTTCTGGATTGCTGTCGGTGCATTTCAGCGCAATCATCACTGCAGATTTAAGCTGAGCACGATCGAATTTCCCCTTCAACCGGGGATCTGCAATGCGATCAAATGCACCCCTTTGCACATATGGCGTGACCCATTGCACTATGTCACGCTTCACCCCACCAGGGAGTTTCTCCAATGGTTTTTTTGCACTAATGATCTCTAGAAGTAAAATGCCAAAGCTATAAACATCGCAACTCTCGGAAACTTTCCCCCACATTGCGTATTCAGGGGCCAAATATCCGAGAGTGCCCTTAACCCTAGTTGTCATATGCGTAACGCCATCTGGTATAAGCTTTGCAAAGCCAAAATCAGCAACTTTTGCTTGAAAGTTTGTATCTAAAAGAACATTGCTGGCCTTTATGTCTCTGTGTATTATATGAGGATTGGCCTCATGATGCAAGTACCTTGAAAATAAATTAAAGGAGACACATTTCAAAATGAAAAAAAGAAGTTTAGCTCAGATTTTAAATTAAATTAAGATGGCCTCACAAAAGTATTGAATAAGTAGTTTAAGTATAGAAAATATTTAGATTAATAATAATACGTTTGTCTCAATGAATTTAAATTAGATAATATGGAAAATCTCACTGTATGAATATCAAGCAACATTGACTGTCTAAATAAGTATACGAATATATATATTTATGCTACTCTTGATTTATTTGGCATGCATTGCACCATATGTGAACAATTGAAGAATAAATTAGGAATGTTTCTTGCAAATTAAGAAAGTTTTGTCAAACTTACGCTAGACCTTCGGCTGAACCAATGGCTATGCTCATTCTGCGCTGCCAATCCAGCAAGCAATCGGCGGTAAGTCGGCCATGCAGGTGACTGATTAAACTATGCTTAGGCATGTAATCATAGACTATTAATCTTTCATCTCCGCCGGCATAGAACCCTCTCAAACCTAACAAATTCTTGTGCCTCACCCTCCCAAGAATCTCTACTTCCATCGCGAACTCCATCTCTGCCTTTGCATTCATCGCCTTGAGTCTTTTTACTGCTATCTGCAACACCATGTTTGCTACATATAATTAACAAAAATGGAAAAAACAATATATATTAGGTAAAGATATCTACCATAATTAACTTGTGGGTTTCTTATATCTATGGAGATTAAGCAATTAATAGAGAGATTCAAAGATAAAACATATGATTGCCTCGACGCCTTTATTTGTACGACCCCAATATACGCTTCCAAATCCGCCTTCGCCTATCTTGTTATCGTTATGGAAATTGTTTGTTGCCTGCAGAATCTCCTTGAGAGTGTATATTTCCCAAGGGTAATCCCTGCTCTTATTATTCACTCTGTAAGCAAAAGAAAAAAGAATACTAAAAAATAAATCAATTAATCAATCAATTAAAAAGCAATAGCAAATTAACCCCAGAAATGCTCTTGTCAAAACTGTCGGATATATATATATATAGATTCAATAAAAGCATACCTGTTCTGATCTTTTTCTTGACAGATGCAACAGAATAAACGTCTCCAATTCATTGTTTCTATGGCAGAAAGGTTGAGACTTAGGATAGGAAAAACGGGTTGTAAAAAAAAAAAAAAAAATTAAACAGGCTGGGGATATAAAGAAGAAAGCAATATATTATTGATCGGAGATTTCTGAAGAAGAAAATTGCTTCTTGCACTGAAGACAAAAGGCAGCCTTGGAAGTCAAGGAGTTTGGAGTATAATGGTGCGTGAAAACAAGCTGAGGCATGCGTTTCAATTACAAACAGAAGCTTAATTGATACTTTGTTCTTGTCGTTTCTTGTTAATCTATTTCCCCCATTGGAAACATCACATTACTCTATATCATCACACCTCAAACATTCTCAAAGATTATTCTATATATTTCTTAATGACATACAATTAATCAAATTTGTAATATGATAGTCATCGTTTACTTTAGTTTTATATACAATTTCTTTCGTTAGATGTAAAGTGACTCATTCAAATCTAAAAGAATAAATTGGTTCAGCGACTCATCTCTATGAAGATGATGGACCCTAATATCAGCTGTCAATGTATCTGAAGCATTGATTTTGTTGACCATATCATAATGGCGTATGATGAACAATCCAATGAAAGGATCCCTAACCGTATGATCTTGAACTTCAAGTTTGAATTAGCTAGGAAAATGCCATATATCAAGGACAATTAGCCGTAACAAATCCATTCAGAGAGGAATCAAAAGGTTTTATTCAATTAGCATTACTTATTATTATTATTATTATTTTTGTCAATTTCACAATGGACGATACTTTGAGAACAAATCAGAATGCAGGTGTCCAAAAACTTACCGCAGATGTTGACAGAATTTTGGTTCCAAATGTGGTAGGATCCATAAGGGTTAGTTCAAGGGGTAAGAAGAAATCCTCTTTTTCAATTAACCAAGATTCGATTATTGTGAAGGGAATAAAAATTTTTCAAAATGCATTTTAAAATTATTTAAAAAATTAAATTCAAATAAAGATTTAAAATACTCTTTATGGTATTATGAAATTGAAAGATGAAAATTATCTCATTAAGTGGAGTCTTCTCCACAAGTAGTATTAAAAAAGTAATACGTACCCTTAAAAATAATAAAAATTTATTAAAAATAAAAGTGAAAAACATGTTAAACTCCTAATCTAGTTGTGAAGTTAAACAATTTTTACTACTAGAATATCAAATACTAAAAAAAAAAGCACAAGCGCTGGGGGACTAGGAGTGCTTTGAACCTCACACTAAATTTGACAATCGTGTATATCACAACTGTCTTTAAACTATTATATATTTATATAAATTATAACATTTTAATAATATACATTATATAAATTTTAAAATATAAATTTATTCATATCATATTTATATTTTTATATTATAATTGCATGTAAAATATTACATATAAAAAATTTAATATGTTAATAATTTATATTATATAAATTTTAAAATATTAATATATTTATATTATATTCGTATTATTTTTATATAATATTTTAATTTTTATTATATCGAAATCACTTCAAGAAATAAAAAGGGACAGACGTGCTAGTGTGGCTTGAACTCGT
>JAQSVH010000014.1:2809359-2824558 GCA_029448705.1 Adansonia digitata
ATATATATTGAGAAATTTGTATTTTCTAGTATTTTTTTTAATATACGTATACTTATATAAGATATATATATATATATATATATATCTGTTATTCATCTTAAATTCTGGTAACATGACTAATGCATTCTCGTTGGGCTAATTTACAGCATAGAAACAAAAACAAAAACAAAGGGGAATGTAGAAGATTAGTTTTAAATGGAATGTTTTAAAATCTTAACAGATCTGCATGCGTCGGCGTGAAGTAAAGATGCGCATGTTTCAAAATGAAAAAAGGTTTGAGGGAAACCTATCAAAAATCTACATTAGTAACTCCTAGTGGATCCATACCAAAAGGGGGAAAAAAAAGGCAAGGAAAAGAAAAATAAAATACAGATAGAGAAAAACATAGCTGAGCATAAAATCATAACTAACAGAAAAAGCCGTTGTCTTGACGTATTCAACCCATGAGGGCCATTTTTTTCTTTTTTTCTTTTTCTGGTATTGTTTATGTATTTTCCTTTTGATTTTCAAAGTTATCAAACTTTTTTTTATGTGCCAATGATTGATAAAGTTAGGTGCTTTGGAGCATCACAGGAGCCAAAAATCCAAGCCAGATTTATTTATCGGTTAAGTTACGGTCTAAACAATATTTTTAATTTTTTATTTGACTTAATTTATAAATCTAAATCGCTATTCAAAATATATTAAAATTTATTTTTATATAAATAATGATTAAGGTCAATTTCAATGAAAAAAGTCATAAACCTAAACCCAACTCACTTTAACTCGCCTAGACCTTGAACAAGCCTGTTCCCTGCCTTTTTTTTTTTTTTTCTTTTTTCCTTAGGATCTCCCAAAAATAAGCCAAGGGCAAGTGGAATGCTGAATCACATTAATGCTGGCTTTATTTTTAGTGTTCAATTGGGTGTCAACGTCATGTCCCTTAAAGTTAAGTAAAGAAATGCTTACTTGCTTAGTGCTTCACTTCCGAAAGCACGCAAGTACTCATAGCCAATCCAAATTTGCTTTTTGAGCCATGATAGCTACTTTGAATATCTCTTCGCTTCTTGGCCTCTCTCTAGTGTCTATGATGAGTTATATTGTCACTGCCTGCCACCTGGCAAGCTAGAGAGTTGATAACAATAAAATTTAGCAGCATAAGCTTATGAAGATTTCATTAATTATCTAATAAAGAGCATAAGAATATGTACACGAACAGGTGACGACATTAAGGAAACAAAAGTAGAGGATGGGGGGTAGTGGCTTGGGGTGGGGTGGGGGGAGCCGAAGGAAGACGGAGGGGAGGGCACGATTGGATGTAACGATGTAACTATGGCAGGCTTCTGCAGTTCATTTGTACTGTCAAATGATTACAATGCACCCTCTATAACAAATGTTAGCACATAATTGTCATCAGAAAAATCAACCGCTCCAGTTTCCAGTTAGAGCCTAATGTTGAGCCACATGAGCCTCGTCTTGAACTTCTCGTGTAAAAGAAATCTCTTCATCAAGGACTCACAGATGAAAGCGATTGTGTCAAAGATGAAAACTTACACATGAGAGAACGGATGAACAAATATGTGATGGGATATACACATTTGCTAAACCACTCATGGCCCAGAGGGTTTGGAGGCTTCTGCTGATTCCTTGGCGTTCTTTACAACCAGATCATAATTGATGGAAGCCAGTTGAGACAAATTCTGTAAAAATAAAAACTCCAGTAAATTCTACAATCTGAATGCATTAGTAACAAGACCGCAAACAATGTTTAAACAAGAAATCGGTAAAGTATTTATCTTTTTCCACGAAGACAACTATTTTCCTTAATGACCGGGGATAAGCCAGATTTCCACTTGCACCAATATGACAAAACTTGAAGATTAAAATTTCTCAATAATTAATTTAGAAAGTGTGGGGACTAGGGATATTAAAGCTAATCTACAGAATTATCTAAATGGCATACAATTATTTCATTCATTTCCATCTGTCAAAGTTATAGAGGAACCATATAATGAGTAATGACAGTCATTCTCACCTTATATGAGAAATTACTAAATGAGTACTTCACTGCAAGGGTTGGAGCACTGAAATCCGTCAAACTGCCACATTCATCCCCCTGTTTCATAGGCATAAGAACTCTAAGAATGACAATGATCCATATTTGACTAGTTGCAATTAAATATGCATATCTGCGCAATTCTTAAGATGGACATGACAATCATAACTCTCAAAGAATTATTCAATCTTCTCTCTAAAAGCAAAAAAAAATTATTTTATTCCATATTGACTATTTATAGATAGAGCCTTCTTCTCCACCTAAAAATAACCAATGTAGTCTCTTCAATCAAACGAAGGCCTATCAACTTTTGAAACTAAACCCCTTTGTTACCAGAAGGATAGAACATAGAAGTTGCGTCCTAAAATTGCTGTGTAGAATAGGCATCAATAATCAAGGTGTCATCCACTATAAACAGATAAAAAGTTGTTAAAATTTGCACATACTTCTTCATCCTGCACGTTGCTGAGTGAACCGCTGCTGCAGGTGTCAGTCATATCATCAAAGTCACTACTCCCATGAACTTGTTCATCTTCTGCGTTCCATATATACCGGCTCATGAAGTAACTAGTGTCATGTGCTTCGTCAGTTGATGGTATGAACATAGCCTGCATCCCAGTAAGGAACCTCACTAAGTGCTGCAAATATGTTAATCCCTAATCCTTTTTACTTTTCTCCAACTCAATTATTATTTTAGAGATGATGAAATCAAAGAAGACCTTTTGTCTTGCAAGTGTGCTCCAATTAATATTCTTGAAAAAGGCATGTTGCTTCACCTATCAGAGACAAATATACAATTAGCTGTTAACACTATTGTGACTTGTAAAGAGGTCCCTGCCAATGGCTCTCAGCAATTACCTCACTGGCTCCCGTGGCTCCTAGCCTTTGAACAGGATTTTGTGTTAACAGTCTGAAAGGGAGTAAAACAAAAAATTTAAGCATAAGGAAATCTTTTCCACAATTCCTCAACCCACAAAAGGGCTGAGGGCCTCTATAACCAGTCAATACTATAACAAACATTGGAGTCGATACTGTTCTAATGGATTCCATTGACGATTGTCATGATTAAGTAATTCTTCCATATAAGGATGAAGCCTTTGTTTCTTGCCTTCATTTCTTTTTGAAGAAAGAATAAAACCTCTCTTGTTTTTTTTCTGTGCAACTGAATATCTTCAAATGGATTTAGTCATACATTCAACTGAAGTATTCAATCACCAACTGGGCAAGGCTATATAGATTCCATTCGGTTTATGGTCATGCTCTTTGAAAGATGCTTAATACTTACGAAGCTTTCTTTACTAGTCCACTACTTTGCCCGTGATCATGCAACGAGAATTCTAGTAACACCAAATCTACTTCAGGAATGAATGTTCTTCACAGAATTTTAGTCATATATAAAGTCAAAAGGAAATGACAGAATACCCTTTAGTCTTTCCAATAAAAGGCACACTAACAATCTCCATGATAGATCACAGATATCATGAAGAGTACTGAAAGGTCAACATCCATAAATGGCAGAAATCCTTTGTTTGTAAAGCTTACTTGTCAATCAAATCATAGGCTTCATACGACATCTCCTCTGGTACCTTGGGCCAGGGTATATTTCTATTCATTATGTTGTCAAAAATTTGCTGCAATCAGCAAGACAAAATAGGAATAATGTCAAGCTATAACTACTATTATCAATTATATAACAGTAAGAATGAAAAACAAAAATCCTACGTTAAGAGGATTCTATTTAAATTGAAGGATACCAAATCTTGAACTTTGCAGTAAATCCTTGTGATAATATCCAAAGGTTATGCTGCAAATAAGTAAACATAGAAATCCAGTTTTGTGGGATACTATATTTATGCGGATGTAATGTCTACAGGTGGGTTTTAAAACTATTTAATAAAAACATTCATTGCAAAATGAGCTGCTGGATTTCCTAAGGTTCTTACTGATCCAGGTATGAAGCGAATTAGTGGATCTGCAGGCTGGACTCTGCTAGTACTTCTTGATAGATCAACAACATTGAATGCTAATATTTTAGCATTGTCATACTATGAGCACTATGAGATATCAAATTAACTTTGATATAGAGCCTATTACAATTTACAAATAAATAAAAACAAGTGAGGCAGTGATAGCATGGTTTCAAATTCTTTTTCTCTACTTTCCTTTTGAAATTTTGGCTAAGTTTTAAATATGTCTTAAGTGTTTATTTAATCATGGCTAATATGGTTTCCACAACAATTATTTTTATGCTAATACGCCAGTGTGCTGAATTCTCTATACATGTATCTCTGATTCAAATGTTAGTGTATCGTCTTAGTGAACAATGCAAATCATGTGCTTATGTTACATAAATTAATTTATACTTATAGAAGTTACTGAGCAGTGAATTAAGATGCAATGACCCATCTTAATGTTGAATTGTCAATATATTGTGAACCAGCTAAACAATGGTCTGAATTACATGAAAATGTCTCAGTACTTCCCAAAAAAATGTATTGATCAAAAGAGGAGATCAAATTCATATATACATATATACATATGTACAAAACTGTAACCTGAAATCATTTCACGTTTGGATGACCTACCTGTGGGGTCTCAGCATTGAATGGAGGAAGCCCTACAAGTAGCTCAAAAAGAATGACACCTACAGACCACCAGTCAGCAGTTGCACCTACAAAGAAAACAGAGTAAGAACAAAAGATAATCAAGAGCAAGAGAAAAGGAAACTTTCAAACTTCATAATACATGTGTTATCTGATTTTTAATAGTTGCTGACCATGTCCCATTCCAAGAAGTATCTCAGGTGCTAAATAGTCAGGAGTGCCAACAACAGAATGCTTTTGACGCTGTTCTCTCTTTAGTGAAGTTTGTTCTTTGGGTTCATCATCTTCCAGAAATCCACTACTGCCAAGTGATGGACCGGCCAAGTCCTCTGTACTGTTGATAAGACCAACTTTTGAGAGCCCAAAATCCGTCAACTGTAATAGAAAGGATTATAGCTTCGTGAGAAGTGATGTGTAATTTTCATATGGCAGCATCAAAATTACAAGGTTCAACAGCATTGCAGGTAAAACAAAATATTGCATGGTGTATCTTTGTGTTGCAACGACTTTGTGTGATAAATAGAATCAAAGATATTAACCTTGATGTGCCCATCTTGACCAATCAACAAGTTGTCTGGCTTCAGGTCCCTATGTATGACGTTTAAAGAATGCAAATACTCCAAGGCAAGAACCTGATGAAAATATAAAACAACGTGTACCATTGTGAGAAATTTATCGAGTCCAACACAGGTATTCATATCTTATAAAAAGCTAGGTATTTATTGTGGCCCTTACAACTTCAGCAATATATACACGCCCCATATCCTCATCTAAGCAGCCTAGATTTCGCAATAAAGAGAAAAGATCTCCACCATTTAGATACTCCATGACCAAGTAAAGATTTTCTCTACATGTAAAGGAGTAAAAAAATCGGACCTGTTCAATAATCAGATGTATCCATATCAGCAAGTTATATACACAATCTGTGTGCCCTAAAACTATTGTAATCTTAAGGCTCACCACAAAAGGATTGCGGACAGATATTAGGATGTTACGCTCAGCCAATATACTTTCAACTGCATTCTTACGAATCATGTCCGCCTTCTTCAAAACCTGTAGAAGCACAAACAACATTTGGCTACTACAAACAATTAACAGGTAAAATGTATTTGTAAGCGTCAGCCATATTCTGGTTACATACACACCAACCTTTATAGCAAATAAGTCTCCAGTTGCTCTTTTCCTAGCAAGGAAAACTCGCCCAAATGCTCCTCTGCTGATTGGCTTTATTATTTCAAAATCTTCTATAGATGTTCGATCCTTAGCACATAGATTGATAGGACTGGTGCGTAGACTACGAATTGTATCATCATCTACTGAGCTATCTTCATCAGCCATATGATTCGATGAGTCAACCTTTTCATCCTCTATCTGCCCACAAAGTTGCACATATTTTTCCCTATAATTTAAAAAAGAGAAAAGAAAATCATATAGATGAGAAATTATGGCTGGATATAGCATAAAAACCAGCCAATATAAAGGTTTTTAAACAAATGAAATGGTGATGGAAACATAGGGTAAAATCCATATTTTAGATTTGTCAATGATTTTAACTAAATAGAACCTATCAACAAACTGAAACAAAAAATGCGACTATAATTTTTTATACAAAAGTTAACTTACTGTAGTAGTTTTTCTATACGTCTTCCAAAAGTTTCTACAACAAGGGCATCTGCCTTCCTATCTTGGATGGCATATTTTAGTTCGTCCAGCCGTTCAAGCATATACTCCAATGTACTGTAATCACAATAATTTGCATTTTCAACAGAACGTGTAATATCTAGCAACTTCTGTATCTGCAAATTTAAGGCAAAGAAGCTCTAAAATCAACACCAGAGTTTGCATCTTGAGCATTCAATCAATAGAGAATGATGGCCATAAGATCTCTGTATAAAAAATCACAGATAATAATTGTGGATGCCTTAGTTTGAGATGCTTACTAATTCAGAACAGAATATCTTAGAAACAAGATATTTTAAAAGGAAAATGAAACTCCATGGTAGTCATTGCAGACAGCAAAAATGAAAATCTGACATTTCTCAACAGCAAATAAATAATTAAACAGCAAGTCAGACGATTGCAATTATGATGTAGGACCAAACTGCATATAAACAAATATATCCACATTAAGAAAGGAAGCAACTATAGGGGTCATGCTGGAAATAGAATTAGTAAGGGCAACTGACTAAGTATTTACGGAGAATAGATTCAACACAAGGTTAAGCACACAGAAATATAACTTATGACAATGATTACCTGTTGGTGATTCTCAAGCTCTGCTATTCTTCTCCGTCCACTCAACAGTAATTCAATCTGGCTAGTTCTTGGAGTTAACAATGGTGATCTTGGTGTTAAGCTTCCTCCAGATGAGGCATTTGTGCACAGATCAGGTGTGGTTAGATTTAAATGTGTTTCAACATCATTCAGCACATTTAGATGCTCCATAAGAAATGCATTATCAACATCAGGAACACAATCAAGCATGTCATCAGAGCATTGACGTGAATGACTACTATGCTTTGGTGAAAAGTCATCAAAATTTTCATGTAGACTTGATGTAGAAACTCTTGTAGCCTCAAAACTTTCACGTGGAGTGTCTGTGGTTTTGGGTGTGCTTTTTGGTGTCCACGATTCAAGAATTTTGTCAAGGGTTTCTGCAACTCTTTCAAGACGTTCATTCAAGGTTAAGCCTTTCAAGTCACATCTATCAGCAATGGTACATATTCGAGAGTGCTCTTCCACGTGTACAACTGGTATTTCAACCTCACAAATCCGACAAATCATTGAATTCTCATATGTTACGCTCTGATGATCACCCCAGAATGGCCAAGATGTTTTTGCTGTTCGAGAAGATTTAGGATGGCCTGATGGAGTTTCTAGAGTTTCAGTACTAGGAGTTTCATCTTTACCTTGAGATTGTTCTGCTCTAATTTTGGAAGTCGTCTCAGCAGTATCATGTCCTTTACGATTTCTCTCAGCTGCAGATGGAAGTTTCTTCCAAGAAGACATCCTATAGCTGCTTGTAGTTGAATCAACACTTTTGGCAGTGTCAACGTCTGCACTTACATTTGCATCACTTAAATTTTGACCAACTTGATCATGTTTCATCATCAAACTGCTTTTCTCGTGCCCTTGTGATTTCTTCCTCTGTTTCTCATTCATTTCCTTTCCATCACCTAATTGACCATTAATATCCTGCCGTGCAAGTTCGTACATATGTTCTGGATAAACTCCAAGATCACTTAGTTGGTGAAGCCCCAGAATGTGGCCTTCATCGTAACCACTCTCTTTATGGAACTGCACAAGCCGGGTGCACCTGGTAAGAATAAAAAGCAGACGGGTATGTGCTTGTTTGGGGATTCCCATTGATAGCTCCTGCCGTCTGTCATCTAAATTCTGAACAATGCCTTCACATTTGACCCAGAATTCACAAGCTGGCATCTTTGCACAACGCCGTGCTACAACCAGCAAATCCTCCAAACTCTCTTTCCATTCAGGATGAGAATCTGATGTCTTTTCAAGCTTCTCCACCAAGTCTCCAGCAAAAACACCCAAATCAGAGTTCACTTCCTCCTTTAATCTGTCGAACTTCATCCTGGTTGCCAACAGAACCTCCTGAAAATTGGATTCATAATATTCATTCATGAATATGAGAGAGCTCAACAAGGAGGTACCAAAATCAAGAAACTGCCAAAAAATTTTAATTATAGTTCAACACCAGTGATACAGAAGCTCAGTAATTGTTTTTAAAGTTTGAAGCCATTGTGAGCAACAAAGATCCACGCAAAAATTAGTTGAGGACAATGAAGAATTGCACATTAAATGACTGGCAGTTTGTTCTTTTTTTTTTTTTTCCCCTTTTCCTTTCAAGTTTCCTTGTTCTACTTCAATCAGAATGGAGAAAGTTACCTCCATGTGGCCAAAAGCACGAGATTTCTTAAGAGGAAAAGGCCGCACTCCTTTGGAATTAAGCTCATGGGAGAAGCTTTTCACGTCAGGAGCTTTCTTCCTCCGCCCACTGGTAACGCGCAGTATAGCCTGGAAACGTGGTGACTGCATTTCCTTGGCAAAAGCAACATGATTACTCCATGAAAAACAAAAACATTGTAGAAAACCTGTGTGACACTATACTCACTATATACTACCATCTAACATGTCTATTTCATTCCAAAAACAGAAAGAACCCACTCTTATCAATTTACCTCCAACCCCGTATTGAGCGCTGATGGAACCCTTAGCGATTTTGATTGATTCCATGCATACTTTTTCCCTATGAACACTCAAGCAATCACCAAGAAAACGAAATTATTTATTCATTCATTTTCACAGAGTCTCAAATCATTCTTCTTTACTTTAATTTCTTTGATCATAGGTAAGTATATATTACAATAAGAATTCAAACTTGACCTTGTAATTAATAGAGTTTTAAAAAAAAAGTAAATTCAATCCCCAAAAAAAGGTGAAAAAGTTACTCTTATTTATATCGAGAGGAAAGTGATCGGTACCTTGATCAATGGGATTGAGGTTGGGACATTGAGAAGTGCAGGCTTCAATCCCAGGCCTCAGCTTTTCCTTGTTAGCGACGTTTCCTAGATTACGACCTACATTTCCAAGATTCGAAGGCTTTCTGGCAGAGGAAGAGCACCTGAGAGGAGATGGCAACGGAGAGGATCTTGTTCTAATGCGGTTTAATCTGAGAGTAGACGCTAGAATTATCGAATCATCGTCGCCGCCCATGTTTCGTTCAAATAATTCGTTCTTATCGTAATCACAACGACCAAAACCAAAATCACCAGATTCTTCTTCATCAAACTCATAGTCGTCGTCATCATCATCATCAACGCCATCGCCGCTGCTTCTACTATCGTCCGATTTCCCCGCAGGTTCGTGCCAGGACCGCTGAATAGGGATCGCAGGAATCTTACGAAGCTTCGTCGTTGATGCTGATGTCGATGTCCCTGTTGGCGTCGGCGTTGGATCCTCATTATTATTCGTGGACGACATGTTTTTCATTCACGGCATTACGATTAAGATTACTTTGTTAATTATGATGATCATCATTCATCACGTTGCAAAAGATGAGAAAAATAATTTTTTTTTTTAATTTTAATTTTTAATATAATTTTTCAAAAAAAATTAATAATTTTGAGGAAGGAGAAGAAAATCCGGGAAATCATTTTGGGAGAGAGAAGAGAGTAAGGTCTCGCGGGAATGGTGATGGTGCGTTGAAGTTCGACAGGAAGGAACGATGACAGTTTGTTTTGCATTTGGATTGAGTTTTTTTTTTTTTTTTTTTTCCACTTATTAATTTTTCAGTTTTGAAAAAACGTGCATGCCGCGAACTCGTAAGCCTTATCAGCACAATGGTTAAACCGGCCCGCGCCTTTTCGAGACGTCTACACTGTAATGCATATGTCTATTTTCTCCCAAAAAAAAAAAAAATTCCTTTTACTTTTGAGTATAGGTGATGATGATCGGGTCGGATTACGATATAAATATTTTAAAATTTTATTTAAATTTAAATTATATTTCATTCGATTAGAAAGTTTGATTTTTATTATTTAAAAATTAATAAAAATATATAATTTTTTATTATTAAAAAATAATTTAAATCAAATCGATCTAAATTATGAAAAGTTATATCCAAAGCTAAGGTTAGGCGAGTAGCTTGAGCATAAATAGTTACACTTTTGAGTTACTCTATATAATAAAAGTATTTGTAAGTTAGATTAGGTTTAAACATTTATGTTTGCTCATTTCTGTCAAACAGAAAATATGATTTCAAGTTCTATTAAGATTCACTCATATTTTTAAATGAATTATCTAAACTCGTTTAAACTCTTTTATATCATATATTTTTTTATTTTTTAAAAAATTATATTATTTTTAATTTTATTTTTATCAATTTAATACAATCATTTTTTAAAATATAAACAACATAATATACTTTTTAACATTATGATAAAATATTATATATTTATTTTTTATATAATATAATTACATATTATATAAGGATAATTATCTAATAGATGGAATGCCAAAACAATATAAGCATGGTTTATGAAGTACCAATTATTTATTTTTATTTTTTTAAATATACTTTAAGAATATTTTTATTTATAGAGTCTTTTCTTTCTACCATTAATATATATGATAATTATCGAATTTTTTTGCATGATGGTTGGTATAGTACTGATATCGACTGTACTGGACAGTACCTACCAATTTTTAACTAAATTGGTAGCCTTCGGTACCGACCTATACCGACTGTAAAATTAGGCTGAGCTATTTCAGTCATACCGATCAAAAATAGTTGTAGTAATTAATACATAATAGAGATGTCCATGGGCAGGTCAGGACTAAGCATGATATTAATATTATTTATGTTTGCCTAAGCCCAACCCAAAATATAGGCCTCAAATTTTATTCAAGCTTGCCTATTTTCATAAATGTATAGTCTAAGCATGTTTAGACTAGTCCATATTATATTTTTTTAATTTATTTTTTAAATTTTTTAAAATCTAATCGTTAGTAATTTAATATTTTTTATTAAGTTTTAAAATACAATTTCTTTCCAATTTTAAAATGTAATTAATTTAACATATTTTTTAATGTTTATATTATAATATTATATATTTATTTTTATATGATAAAAATTATATAATGTATATAAATATAAAACTAAAATATATTAAAAAATTAAAAACAGATCAAATCAAAATGAGCTTGAACTTTGACTGTCGGAGCCAAAGTCTTATTTATTTTTAAACAGGCTTTATTTTTAAGCCTAAATCTATTTTTTTAATCTAATATTTTTACCTAAACCCTCTTAAATATTAAATAAACTTTTAAACTTAAATAAATAATTGAACCCATGAACACTTTCTATACGTAACATAAGCTGAACTTAAAACCCACAAACTTAAAAAAGTCAATTCTACAATTAGGAAAGACCTTAGTTATTTAGAAAAAGCAAAGGCAAACCTCTTACATATACATACATGTATACATATATATATATATATGTTAATGTTTTAATCAATCTCATGTTAGAGTGAAATAAAAATACGGAGTCGAAAATAACAGCAATATGCCGTCAATAATTAGCTTCTGATTTGTGAAAAGAAAAAATATCCCTCAATAAAATCCTTGTGATGGCCTTCTATCATGTAAATTATTTGTTAATTTAATTTTTATCCTATTATATTATTTTGATTAATGAATAATTTTATCTGTATTTAATTTGCATAAAGAATGATCTTATTAATATTAAATTTGCTTAATAATATCATATATTTAATGAAATTTTTTAAAACATTATATATAATTAATGAGTATTTAATGTATAAAATTTAATTAATTTTATTTGTTTAATATTTAAAAATATTATATATATATATATATTAAAAAAGGTCAAAAACATTATTTGTATTGGAATTTTTTTATGGTATAAATTCTTCTTATGAAGATTACATTTTTAATGATATATAATAATAAAATTTTCTTTTACTTTGCGAATAATTATATTGTTAGTATAAATTCGGCCTTGTTATCATCCAATAAAATGTTAAAATTTGTTCAAATTAAGTAAAGAGGTTCAATAATATTTACTTTAGTAATGTGTTTAATTTTGTTTTGTTGCATCCGATTTTTTATTAGTTTTATTTTGTATTAGTTTTTCGTTATTTTTTCATTTTACCATATGATAGATAAATATTAGATCTATCAATTTTACGAATTGATTTAATTCAGGTTAGACAGTTTTAAGTTTTTAAAATTTTAGGTCATTTCAGTTCTAAGTCACTTTGGTTTCAGATCATCTCATTGTTAAGTTATTTCGAGTTAGGGTCATTTTAATTTATAGTCATTTGATTTAGGGTCAATCGTGTTAATCTTGTTTAAGTTATTTTGAATTCAAGTCATTTCAGGTTCAACCAATTGGGTTTAATACTCGAGTTAATCGATTTCAAGTCAATTAAAGTTTAACACTTGAGTTTATCAGATCTTGTCATTTTAGATTTGAGTCGGTAAGAGTTAATTGTTCAGGTAAATTCAAGATCGGATCATTTCAAGTTCAAGTTATTTCAAGTTCAAATCATTTAGGGTTATCATTTTCAAGTTTAAGTTGATCAGTATTGGGTTTGATGACTTTTTTTATCAAATTAAGTTGAATTAAATTTAAATTTGAACAAACTAATTGAATTTTTTAAGTTTAGATCAAAATTAACAGGTACAATTAATATGACTCTATGTACGAATTCTATTTTAAAATCTATTTAGTCATAAACGTGTTCTTATAACACTTCAAAAAATATTTATTTTCATGGATTTAATCAACTGACGAAAAGTATTAGTCTCACTAAATATCGTGCGATCTTTTGTTGGAGGTTTATTTCTGCAATTGGAATGTTTGTGGTTGCATCTCAAAAAAATGATAATCAGGTTTTGCTGTAGGAGAGCTTTACGTAATATTTAACTATTAAACATAAATTATCTAATAAATATAAAATAATTAACATATAATATTATGGGTAACGCATTTAATACAATGAATAATATAACCTCAAAGGTGGAGACCATTGTTGAAAAAATTTAGATTGAATTAGATAGGTCGGTTGAATAAGTTGAATTAGGAATTGGTGTGATTGTGCTTAATTTGATATGGTATATGTTGTAAAATCGAAAAATTTACAAAATCGATGAAAAATTAATTGGATTAGAAAACACGAAAAAATTGGGTTTAAGCTTATTTTTAATTCTTTTAAATATTTAGTGTAATGATACTTGAACTCTTAATTAGAAGTATTTATAGGCTAAGTCAAACCGCAATATGAATTTTTATAATATTTTTTATCCAGACCCAATCAAGCTGAGCTCGGGTAGATCTAAAAGCCTTGATCACCATTGAAAATAATAATAAAAAATTAAATAAATTTATTTTTATATTAATATTCATATTTAAATTTAAATAATTTTTATTACTTAAATAGTTATTCGAATCAATTTGAATTACAAAAAAATCATCCAACAGTTGACAAGTATTAGGCCGAGCGTGTTGAATTTGGCGAACCGTCCGAGCCATGAACATGTCTATTTTTAATTTATTAAATCTATATTAAAAACCATATCATATAATCAAATATATATTTTTATTAAGTATTTATGATATTTAATATTTAATATTAACCAAACTTATTTAATATTTAATTTATTAAAAAAAATCATCCAATTTAATTGGTAAGACCAATAAAAGCAATGACTTGAAAATTATCTCAACAATTTAAGTTCTCATATGATTTTTTTTTAATAATGGAGACACGAGGATTTCATGCTTTTAGGTTTTAGCCAAAGTCTTATGGAAAAATAAAAGAAATAAGGGCCGCAAGTAGACATGCTCAAGGACCAAGCTATCCGCTCTAGCCCGATGATCGGCTCGAAATTTGGGAGGGTTTGAACAAAAAATTAAATTTGAAAAATGAGCTCGAACACAAATTAAGGCCCGTTTTTGTAAATAGGCTGGGTTTCGGATAAAAGTTTTTAGGCCCAGACCCGGCCCAGACCGAATAATAGATTGAATTTAATCTTTCTAAAAAATGAGCAACCCTAAAATTATTTTCCCAGCCCACTTTCTCAGCTGCCACTTCTTAGTGCATCTTTTCAGCTCACTTTTCTTGCCTTTCAACGGTATTATCTGTGGATCTTCTCTCCTCTCTCAACTTGACTGCCGTCTCTGCTTTCCCCTCTCAGTTCGCCTTTTAGCTCGCCTCTTGGCTTTAGAAAGTCTCGACTCTCATTCTCTCAACTCGTCTTTCTACTGAGCTCTGTCATCACCAACCCTTAACACCGCTCAGCTCACTCTGTGCTGCCAAATCTGCCATCGTAACCCTCTGCTCTCTTTGTGCCGTCAGCGCTGCCACTGCCGCCTCTCAGTTTAATCTTACGTCACCACCCGTTAGCTCTCTCATCGGTTCAGTTTTCAAGTGGGTTTTTTCTAGATCCTTCGTATGAAGCTGATAGATGTTTACTAGCAAAAAACTACTAGCTCAGAGGGCTTGCCCTTGTTCTGGTTCTAAAAGAAGAGTTCAGATAAGATCAACCATGTGAATATGAATATTCTACTATTATATTTTGTTATAGTATAAAAAATATATGAATAATTTTTTTATAAATAAAGATCATAAAATGTCATAAATTATTTTAAAAATTATTAAAAATAGATTTATAATTATAAAAATTATTCTATTTTACAATAAATTATAAAAATAAAAAAAAATTCACAACTATGGTGGCCGTAATTACTGCAATAGCATCCTTTATATTTACAATTGTTATGAATATAGTACGATAAAAAATGCATCTATATTTGGAATTTAAATCTTTGATGGAGACTTAACTCCCAGCTGAAAACGCCAAAGAAACCCATAAACAGTACTCGAAATGAACCTATCCTGGTGATATGCTTGGTAATACCGTTTGCATTGCTAACAAGATTTAGATGAAAAGGTTGGAATTAGGGAAGTAGGCAAAGGTATTATTAGTTAAGGAAAAGATAAACTACGTG
>JAQSVH010000014.1:2832759-2843209 GCA_029448705.1 Adansonia digitata
CAAATCCATATTGTTTACCACCTAAGCTTAATGTCCTAGTGGGACCAAAAAGATCAATATGAATAAGTTATAATACTTTAGTAGTTGAAATAATATTAATTGGTTTGAATGAAGCCCTCCTATGTTTTCCTTGAACATAGGCATCACATATTCTATCATTATAAAATTTCATTTTTGGCAATCTAACAACTAGATAATTTTGAAAGTACATTCAAACTGGCATGTCCTAATCTTTTAGGCCACAACCAAGACAAATTCATCATTATTAGCAACAAAACAAACATTTTGAGAAAACAAGTCATCTAGATGCATAATATAAACATTTCCTTCTCTATGTCGTATAAAAATAATTTTATTTGATTTAATATCAATAACTTGACAATTCATTGACTCAAAAATAACTTTCATCCCTTTATCACATAATTGATTAATACTAAGGAGGTTATGTTTAAGATCTTTGACAAATAGAAAATTGTTAATGTTAGATGAGGAATTGTTATCGAAGGTTCCAATGACTTGAATTTATCTTTTTGCATTATCACCAAAAGTAACACTTCCACCATCCTTAGGCCTTAGTTCCATGAATTAACTTTTATCTCTAGTCATGCATCTTGAGCATCCACTATCAAGATACCAAGATTTTTTCCTTGTTGAATTTAACTCGAAGCAATGCTCTTCCTCCTACAAACACAAAATCATTTTTTGTTTTTAAATACCTAAATTTTCTTGGGTCCTTGAGTATTAGTTTTCATAATTCTTGTGCCTTTTGGAATCCATTTCATTTTAGTAGCTTCATTTTGAGATGTGCTAACTTTTTTAGGAATCCATACCCTCCTAATAAGCTTGCCTCTAAAAGTAATGGTCTTTAAAGAACAAGTATGAAATGTATGACCAAGTTTATGGCAATGAGTGCATATGGTAAATGCATCAAATGATTAGTTTTGTGTCACAAAGAAATTCTTAAAGTGAGTTTCTTTTTCAATTTTATTACTGCCTAAACCATCTTTATCAATGAATACTCTTTGTGTTTCTAGCATATCATTCAATTTTTGTTATGCCATATAAAACCTTGAGAATGAGTTATGCAAGTTTGTATTTTTTTGTATAGATCATTAGTATTAACTTGTAACTCATCTATTTTCTTTTTATGATTATTAGTTGTCATGCTTAATAATTTATTTTCTTTTTTAAGTTTAGAAATTATTTTCCTCTATTTTAAATTCATGGTTTCAAATTCTAATGCTAACTTATCAAATGCATCTTGTAATTCATCAAATAAGTAGGATTATCATTAGAAGATACCTTGGGCTCATCAAGAACCATGAGACATAGGTTGGCCATTTCCTCATCATTATTATTGGATGTGTCACTATCACTCCATGTGGCCTTCAACGCCTTCTTCTTTTGTTTTTTTGGGTTTTGCTTCTTCCATGTTGGACATTCAAATTTTATATGTCCTAATTTTTTGCACTAATAGCAAATAATTTGGTCATTCTCTTTCTTACTTGACTCTTCTTTCACAATTTCTCTTCTAGAAGTGTTCCTACCTTGTTCATTCTTATGAACTTGTTGAATCTTTTTGCAAACTAGCCATCTTTTCATCTTCCTTAAGCTTTTCATCATCATCATTATCATTATGAGTGGTTGATTTGAAAGCAACACTTGCCTTCTTTGGTGGCTTTTGACCATGTTTAATCTTCATCTTATATGTTAGGAGAAAACTTATGAGTTCATCCAATAAATATGTGTTGGGATCTTTGGACTCCTCAATTGTAGTCACTTTTACTTCTCAAGATTTGGGAAGACTATTAAGAAGCTTTTTCACCATTTTTTTGTTTGGATAGCTCTTCCCAAGTGCCTTCAACCTATTGATGATGTCCATGAACTTATTCAATATTTCTTTGATGATCTCATCCGCTTTTATTTTGAACAATTCATAGTCAAATGTAAAAATACGTATTTTGGATTCCTTGACTTGATTTGTTTCTTTATGAGTGGTTGCTAACTTGTTCCATACTTGCTTTTCATTGTCACAAAGTGAGATTTTATTGTATTCACCTCGGCTAGAGCATAAAATAGTGTGTGCATGGCCTTAGTATTTAGTTGTGCCATCTTAGTAACTTGCTCATCCCATTTATCTTCTTCTTTTGGCATAACAATGTCTTCAACCCTCTTCTTAGAGATGAGTGGTCCATTAATAATGATTTTCCATGCTTTATAGTCATTTGTTTAAATAAAAAACCTTATCCTTGTCTGCCACTATGAGTAATTATCACCTTAAAGAGTGAAGGTCTCATGATGGAAAGGCCTTCAAGTCCCATAACATTTGCAGTTGTCTCAAATCCCATGAAACAAACTTCACTTGGGCTCTTTAACTATTGTGAGCTTCTTAGGCTTTCCATTCTTTGAGTTATCAAGGATCTTTTCTCAAGGTTGTGAAACATATAATAAAGACCAAAACTCTGATACCAATTGTTAGCTTAAGGGAAAAAGTGAACTAAGAATGGGGTGAATAGGTTCTATAAAAAAAATTTGATCACAAATTTATCTTTTACAAAAATTTGTGATAAATTGCATGTACAAAGGACAAAAGGATAAGAAAAAGAAATAATTAATATATAAAGGTTTGGTCCTTGAACACGGAACCTACGACCTTTTTTCTTAGCACTTCATTGCCAAAGTGATTCCCACAATTCACTAATGAAATTGTTACCTTTAAGGCTAAGGTATAGCCTTACACTTCTATCTTTTAAGGCTTAGATAGAACCTTTTAATCCTTTTATGAATTCTACCCCAAAATTCTTAAGTGTTTTTACTCGCTTTCACATAACCTTTTTTATGATATGAATTCAGTGTTTGCAAACACTTTGAACCTCTTATAGGTGGGTGTTTGCGAGAATTTAAGTACAAAGTGGATGAGATGCAAATAAACTTGAAAAAGTATAAATTTGATACAAGAAGAATGAAGAATTTGAAGACTTTGAAATTTTGTTATTTAATGCTTGATTGATCTTTCTGTATCTATTGCTTTTTTAGCTACAAAGAACCTCTATATATAGCTCTAATTGATTTATAGATGTTAGGCATTAATGAAGTGGTTGGAGAGTTGTTGTAGCCTTCATAAATGGTTGTTTTTATTCCAACCCGCGCTGTTGTATCGATACGCTACCAATAGTATCGATAGAAGAATTAAAAATATAACTGTTAGAGCCTATTATATCGGTGCATAAGGTTGAATATCAATACTTGTCATCTTGTCTCGATATAGAGACACTTGTATCGATGCTTTTAGGGGTTTCAGCCAAACCTTAACTACTACCAAGCAATATATCAATACATTTAGGGTGAGTATCGATACTTACTGCACTGTATCAATACATGCTAATTTGTATCAATACAATTGAGGGTTTTAAGCACAATATCAATGCATTTATGCATTGTGTCGATACATCCCTTTAAAATCCTTTGTAAAATGATTTTTCTTGGCTTAAAATTGACTCAAATGTATCTTATAAATATTTTAAGTATAAATGTGCATTTTAACACAAATATTTTTGAGAAAATAGGAACTTAGTATTTTTTTCAAAACATTTTTCAATTTAACACAAGTACTAATTTGGAAATAATTGAGTATAAGTTAATTTAGCTTAAGTTATTGTTATATGAAAGTCAAAATTAATTCAAAGCCAACAGAAAAGTATACCTAAACCTTAAACCTTAGCTTGCCTTTAAATAGAAACTAATTTCAATTTTGAGCTCACTTTATCCCCTTTCTTTGCTATTTATTAGCAAGAAAAGAATGAAAAAGGATAGCTTTTTGGTTATTTATTGAAGGAGGGGAGTTTGAAGGGTGGAAGTGAAGGAAGCAAAATGTTTCAGAAGGGTTTTCGAAGGGTTAAAGAGAAAGCTACGGCAATAAGAGTGACTTTTAGTTTATTTATGGCTGAAAAGTGTTGAGACAGTGTGTCAAGTTTGTTGGAAGTGTATAAGCTAAGTGGGTTGGTTCTTTTTATATGCAATGCTCAACTGAAGTTCTTTTAAAGCCAAAAGAAGGGTATTTTTGAGTTTTTTCCATGTACGATGAAGACTACTCTATAGGAAAATTGATCAGATATGTAGTAGAATTTTAAAAAAATTTTTGTCGATCATACTAAATTGTGTTATTATATATAATAAAACCATTTTAATTAATTACTTGAGTTACAGATTTAAAGATGTCGTCTAAGAATTTCTAGCTTTGTTGAAAACTTCAACCAACTAACCTTTTCCACTATTCTCCAATTCTTGGATAGTAAAATGTATGGGCACTCTTTGTCTCAATCAACTCCGCATTCATATGGTTTGATTTTCTTTAATGACCACCTTGTGCCACCAGGTTTAGAATCAAGAGATATTGTGATTAGAAACCTTTAGGTGTGGTACCAAAGTCTAAGAAAAAAACCCTATGCATAAGCCTCTTATTTATATCAGGTAACAAGCTAGCCCTAATTTTAATTTTTTAATTAAAATAATTATTTTATTAATTCCATAAACCCAACCCTAATATGGGTGCCCATTATAATTTGGCCTAAACACTAGTGTCCATAAACAATGTTTTGGCCTAAATTTATTTTATGAAATTTAGCCTATTTAATCTGAATACTAATTAATTTTGATTAAATTGTTAATTTTATTAGCCTAATAATGTTCCATAATTTTATATATTACCTAGAAGTGGTGCTATATTGGACTAGACCAAAGTGTAATTAGTATATTAGTAAGTTCGTTTACCAGGATCAAATAACTTTTGACGTTCATTGTGTAATTCCCTTAATCCTAAGTAATTGGCTCAATATGTCTAACTTGTATGCTTTGACATTCCAAAAGCTAAAGTGTTTCAAAGTAGTAAGCTATTAGACTAGTTCATTAGGCATATGACTTATACTCATTGAAAGCTTCACTTATAGGTATAGAATCATAGCTCTCATAAAAAAGTTAAGGTTTTTCTCTTAAAAGGCATTATACAGTATGGTGAAATCTCAGTCATTTTATCAAATGATACATTGTTTAAATGTAGTAAACAATCATTTTCACATTGAGAGTATAATGGAACTTTAAGACAAGATGATCAAGTTAGTAAACAGGCTTTCATCCTTAAGTTAATTACAGACATCATATAAGGGTATTACATAAATAACAAAGTCATTGGACTAAAAGGCTATTTATAAAGCTTACCTAATAGGGTTTATAATTGGGAGTGCAGTCTCAAGCCTTCAGTGGTATTACTTTAAGATTAATAATTATGTGATTAATTATCTATGATAGAATAATTAATACATAGACCATTAGAGTCTAATTATATATGTTCAATTAGTCCCTTCACTAGCTTAGTATAATTCTTTAACTATTGATTATTGATCAGAATATCCGGAGATAGTAGATTCTCAATATGGTGAAGTGGTATGTTGTATTCACTCACTTCATGAGTGTATGCATTTTCTTTGGTAAATAAATGAAAATTATTTTTGGTATTATTTATTTAGGATATATATATTTAAATTGATTAAATATCTATTTAGACAAGAATTAGTCATTTAAATTAATTATATTTATCTTTTGATAAATATAAGCATTAATTTGAATTAAATAGATATGAGAAATTAATTATATATATAATTAATTTAATATCTATTAATACTTGTTTAAATATTTATTTATAAATTAAATATGCATAATATTCTAAATAAATTAAAAATTATTTATTTTAATTTGTGATTAAATTAATTATTTTATTATAATTAATTTTATTTTAATAATTAGTATATAATTATTTTATTCAAATAAAATTGCCATGATTTTATTTCGATAGGAGTCAAACCACTCTAGATGACCAATACAAGCCATCTCCTCAATTAGATTTAGATGACATAATAATCTTAACATGAGTTAATTGCTCATATTAACCTCGCAGACTATGGACTATCAATTTAGATTATTTACCTAAGAATGTTGTCTTTCCACATCTAAAGTCCATTATATGCAACATTTTAATGGTATAAACACAAGTAGTCAATAAGCCATATTTGCTTGTATTTACTTTAACATGTAAATCTAAATAAGGATGGAATGGCAATGATATTATGTTAACTCGAATATGTATGTATATAAATAACTAGTTTAAATTTATAAAATGCATCAAAATGTCTTTCATCCTTAAGACATTCCTAACAATCTCCCACTTGTCCTAAGGGACTAAATGAGTCATATCTCGTATCCCCATACCTTCATCATGCCTTTCAAAACTCCTAGCACTAGAGTTTTAGTAAAAGGATCAACAAGGTTGTCCTTGGACGTAATTTTGCAGACATCAACAATTCTTTCCATCACTAGCTCACTTATAATATGGTATTTTCTATCTATGTTTTATCCTCTTATGGTGTCAGATTCCTAGGTATTTGCTACTGTCGCACTACTATCACAATAAAGTGTAATAGGTCTATCCAAACCAGGAATTACCTCAAGGTCTCTAAGGAACTTGCAAAGCCAAGTCACTTCCTCAGACGCTTTAAAGGTATCCACATATTCAGCTTTCATCATGAAGTAAACCATACAAGTTTGTTTCACACTTCTCTACACAATGGCATCTCCTCTTAGGACAAATGCAGATCCAAAAGTCAATTTCCTCAAATCATTACAAGTTTAAAAGTTTAAATCTTTATATCCCACAAGTGTTAGGTCCCTTTTGGAATATACCAATATATAGTTCCTTGTTCTCTTAAAATACTTAAGTATATGCTTCATAGCTTACCAATGCTTGCTACTAGGGTGTGATTGATATCGACTCACAATACCAGCTGTATAGCAAATATCTGGTTGTATGTAAAGCATAGCATATATGAGACTACCCATAGTGAATGCATAATGGACTTTCTTCATGCGCTGCCTTTTTTCATATGTCTTAGGGCAATCATCCAACGAAAGAGAGAATCCTACCATAGAAGGTTGTAAACCCTTCTTGACATCTTACATTGCACACCTTTCAATAATTTTGTCCATGTATGAAGCTTGGGACAAAACTATCATCTTTTTTTTATCTATGAAAAGATGAATGCCAAGAACATAATTAGCTTCCTCTAAATCCTTCATGTCAAACTATAACTATTGCGAAAACCACAGTTTGACCGATGACAATTTCCCTATGTCATTCCTAATGAGTAGTGTGCCATCACCATATAAGACTAGAAAGACTATGCTACCCTTTTTAATACATTTATAAACCAATATTCATTAACATTTTGCTCAAATCCAAAGACCTTGATTGTTGGTCAAATATTTGGCTTTGTGAGTGTGAGGCTTACTTTAATCCATAAATGGTTCTAAGCAACTTACAAACTTTCGCTTCTTAGCCTCTCACTACAAGCCCATCAAGTTGCATCATTTAGATGCTCTCACCAAGATGGCCTTAAAGAATGTAGTCTTGACATCCATTTGCCAGATCTTATAACTGATAGCTAGATTAATGCATAAAAAAATGTGAATAGACTTTAACATCATAATAGGCGAAAAAGTTTTTTCATAATCGACACTAGCATTTTGCATGTATCCCTTTGCTACTAGTCTAGCCTTAAAGGTTTTGACTTTTCCTTTAGCATTCCTTTTTTTTCTTGTAAACCCACTTACACTTTATAGGTTTTACCTTTTCGAGAAAGTCTATGGGCTTTTAGACTGAATTAGATTTTATTGAATCTGTTTCAGTGTTCATAGCTTAGAATCAATATTGCTCATAGCTTCATCATCATAGGTGACTAGATTATCTTCATGTTCCATGGCCTCAGAATTGATAAATCTCACCATCGTAAATGAAGAAATTAGGTTTCTTAAAACCCTTTCATTACAACAAAGCTCCCTAGGTGGTTGCTCATTTGTATTATTTTCTTTGGAACTTGGAATACAATCCCAGGTCGAAATGTGAGGAGCAATTTTATTTCTTGATAGTTCTTCAAGCACCATTTTACTTTGAGGCTTAAAGTCATTCATGTAACTTTTCTCAAAGAAGGTTCCATAGGTTGATATAATGGCTTTCTATTCCTTCGAGTTATAAAATAGTCTTTCCTTTGTTCTTTTGAGATACTGTACAAACACGCATAGTTTGAATGAGATTCTAACTTTGGTTGCTTCCTTATCCAATACATGTGCCAAACACCCTCATATTTTCATATGTCCAAGGAAAGGTTTCTTACCTTTCCACAACTCATATAGAGTTTTAGGAATTGACTTACTTGGAACCTGGTTTAGAATGTAACATGCTGTTTGTAGTGCATATCCCCAAAAGGATATCAGAAGTTCCAAATAACTTATCATGGACTGTACCATAGCTAATAATATCATGTTTCATCTTTCTACTACAACATTTTATTTTGGAGTACCTAGTGTAGTCAATTAGGATAAAATCTTGTTCTTTTGCAAGGTATCCTAGAAATTCATTAGAAGGGTATTCACCACCTTGATCAGATTGAAATGTCTTAATGGGTTTATCTAATTACTTTTCCACTTTCGTATGATACTCTTTGAATTTATCAAAGGTTTCACTCTTTCGGTGTATTAGGTACATATATCCAAACCTTAAGTAATTATCTATGAATGATACATATACTCATACCCGCCTTGTGCTTTGATATCCATGGGGCCATGTACATCATTGTGCATAATTTCTAAAAGTTCTTTGACCTTTGTAGGTTTTACTTCAAAAAACCTCTAAGTCGTTTTACCTTTAAGACAAGATTCATATTGGGGAAGACGTACCTCCTTTAGAGATTCCAATGGATTATCATTTACCAATCTTTGAATCCTTTCTTGGCTAATATGACCAGGTCTTAAATGCCAAAGGTATACCTCATTAGAGTGAGAACTTTCTACCTTTTGGAGTTATTCGTTAATATAGTGTCTGGCAATTAGTACATTTTTAGTTTGATTAAATAAAGATTACCATCCATTCTTCTAGAATAGATAAACAACTTGTTTTTACAAATCACTATAGTTTTATTAAAAGAAACTGAATAAGAATCTTTAATTAAACAAGCAACCGAAATAAGGTTCCTCTTATAACTAGGAACATAAAAACAATCTTTTAACAAAATAAATATAAATTCATCAAAATAAAGATGTACATATACCATTGGTTTTGCTAATGACACACTCCTATTATCGATTCTTAATGAGAGGCTCCTATCAAGCAGACCTTTCATTTCCTTAAACTCTTTGTAAGAGAACACAAATATGATCAATGGCTCTAGAATCGATGACCAAAGTGCTTTTTGAATCTTCCACTAAATAAGCTTTAATGCAAAGAATATCCTAACCTTCTTTACCTTTAAAAGCTAGGAATTCCTTGCAACCTTCTTGGAGTGACAAACTTTTCCATAATAGAAGCATTTTGAATTTTAGTGTCTTTTGGCTTTTTTTTTTCTTTTTTCTTCTTACCTTTAGAAGAAGAAGGAATAGAAAACTTAGAAGCCCCTTGCTTCTTGGGGTTTTACTTTTGTTTTTTCTTTTTCTTGTTCCTAGAACTAGAATTAGAAGTAATACCCAAATTTGCCTCCATTTTAGGTTGTTGGCCATCATTGAGCATTAGCTTATAGGCTTGTAACTTCTTTATGAGCTCGGTGCGACCTAACTTTTTGCTTTCCAAATTATACACAGCCCGAAAGCCTATAAAATCTCTAGAAAGAGTTTTAAACACCATCCTAATTTGGGTGTTATATTCCAACTCAGCACCATTTTCAGCAGCTTTAGCAAAGTATCTATAGACACCTTATTTTGTCCGGGCTAATTTTTAGCAACTGGAGCATGGACGTAAGAAGGGGCGATGATCATCGGGTGACAATGGTATTTTGAGGATGTCAAGAAGGCTTAGGGATCATATCAAAGGTAAATGCAAAGATGTGGCATCAAATGACATAATCCAAGGTATTTGGGGATAAAAGATATGAGAAATTTCATAATTTTACTTGAATGTATTAATACATGGTTCTCATGTATCGATACAATGCTCCAACGGGCCAAAAATTTGAAATGTCCCTATTTGTGTCGATACAACATGTGGATGTATTGATACATTAGCCTCTGTATCGATACAGGACCTTATGTATCGATACTAGACCATGTCAGGACCAAAACATGCATTCTATAAAGGAATGTATCGATACATATCGACATGTGTCGATATAGTGGTTTATAGTATCGATACAAGGGTTCATAGTATCGATACAAGGGTTCATAGTATCGGTACAAGGATTATTGTATCGATACAATGCTCATTGTATCGATACACACAAGGTTTTTGGACCAAATGTATCGATACAATACATGCAAGCCATTTTCATGGTCTGGGCATATTTGACTCATCCACCATTGATCCAAAACTCAATTTTAACTCATTTCTTTGCATAAGGAAAGATTAAAACACATATCA
>JAQSVH010000014.1:2869558-2879660 GCA_029448705.1 Adansonia digitata
TAAAAAAACTTTGTCAAATATAAGAAAATCAATATAAGTTAAGTAGTAAAGCTGAAATTTTTTAATGATAATTAAATTTGTGAATAATTATGTCTAATATTCATTAAATTTATGAGTTATTATGTATAATATTCATTAGATTTCAGATCAATGTTAGTTTAACTTTTTTTACAAGCTTATATTATGTACCGATTGGTATAACTATTTTCAGTCAGTACCACCGAAACAGACTCGTACCTACTAGTACAACCGGTATAGACCAAAATCAAGATCGAAAAAAAATCAACTATCATCGATATCGTTATATATCGAAACTGATATGGTCGATACCAGTACAATACTGATAACAGTGATATTAAGAGTTAATCTATTTATTACATCCAAAAAAATTATTAATTTATGAAAATGAATTTTTTTGAAATATTTTATAAAAAATGAATTAGAGAAATTATTAAGGTGAAGGAGAGAAATTGAAACACAAAAGGTAAAATAAAATAAAGTAAAGAAAAACAAAAACCTGGTTAATGGGTCGGACCGTCGGACTCAATCGAGCCCTCCAAAACTAACAAATCGCCGCTTCATATTTGGTTTGTTCACGTTTTTTTGTAATACCACATCATGTACCCGTCCAACCCTTTAAACGGCATTAGGGTTTAATATAACTAACGCATAGTGAAAAACCTCTAGGGTTTTCAGAAGCAGCTGCTTTTGGTTTGGTTTACCAATATTTTCTCCATTCAGGAAGAAATGGGTTTCTGGGGTCAGTTCTTTTATTATCATGAGCAAAACCCCCTTTTTTGTGTTCTCGCTTTGAATTCTTACTATGTTTCATTTTTCAGATTTCTTTATTCCATGTTTTTGGTTACTGGTAAACTGTAGAGGAAAGATTTAAGCTAATAGGAATTGCGAATTAAATTATGATAATGTGTTTGGATCGATATGGACGCTTTTGAAATGAAACCCCAAGTTTCATTATCATTTTCCTGCCATTTGCCAGTAACCAAACGGGGCATTAATAGATGTGTTTTGTTAATACAAGAAATTATCTATTTGTTCTCATAGATTTATTTGTTTCACCAGGAATTGAAGTCAAACCTGGAAAACCGCACCCTTATCATTCTGACAACGTGCGGGGAAAGCTTCACATTACTCAGGTATATTTTTCTGATTCAGAAATTCAAAGTTAAAAGAAAAATAAATAAAAAAAACAAACCAAATCATTTCATTTTCTGAATTTTGAATAATGTTGGATTTTTTTTTTTATATAATTGGTAATTAATAACTAATGTAGCTGCAAGGTTGATTGTAGTTACATGCTGTTATGATGACCATTCATTAATAGAGTGCATTGTTTATGAGGAGTGGAACGAAGTCGAAACATTTACATTGCATATATTGGTTAATTTTACTTAGAGTTTGGGCTTAGTTCTCTGAATTGCTAGTCCAAATCATTTTGGATTTGTAGTTCTGGTTTTTGGTTTTGTTTTTCTTTATGCCATGTATGCTCCATTGTTAATCCATATCATGTGATAACTCAGGCAACTTTAGGCCTTGGATCGTCTATGGAGAGGGCTGTACTTCAGTGTACTGTTGGACACAAGAGTCCAATTATCTTGTGTTCCTTGTTACCGAATAACAATGAGACTTGCCCGTTAGATCTTAAATTTGATGAAGATGATGATTTAGTTGCTTTCTCTGTAATTGGCTCTCGAAGCATCCACCTCTCTGGTTACTTTGTTGCTGACGATGGAGATCACCTACGTGATGAATATGATTCGTATCCTTTTACTTAATTTCTCTGATTTGACTGACAATAATTTGTGCATTCCATTTTTGTTTCTAAAAGTTTCATAAAAGAACCGAGAATCTATGTTACTCAGACTTGGGACTGAATGTAGGATATGGGTAGGCGTCAGACACGGGTATACTATTTTTTTTTTGAAGTTTTTTTTTCATCTATTTGGAGGATTGAACCCCCTCTACATGTTCGAGTATGTGTCAGACATGAGTACTTCTGGAAAACTGAAGAGTAAGATAGCTGGGAATATAGTTGAATTATTTGGAACTCAGAATATGGTTCAGATATTGCGATTTATTCATTCCTTTACGACTTTATGAAGTGATTCTTATTGGGAGGATGTTGCTGAGACTGAATCAGAAGACGAGTCCTCTGATTATGATTCTGAGGATGAGTATGGAGATGACTTCACAGATGATGATGATGATCTTGAGTTATTACCAACTTCACCTGCCCCAAAAAGTGGAGGTATTTGACAATTTGGATAGCTTTACTGGAGTTCATTAACTAGAAATAGGATCATCCATGTTCCTTTCTTCTTTTATGTCATTTATATCAATCTGCAGCCTTTGAAATCTATTTTATTTTGATTTCCTAATAATTTTATTTAGGCTATGACCTAGAAGTAATGCATGGCTAACATGGTATGAAAAAGTGTAGTCTTGTTCCCAAAATTTTGATCTATTGCTTCAGGAATTTGAATTTGTTTGGACAAATTGAAAATTTTGGTTAAAATTTATGCCACTGCAGAAGTTTGGCAGATGGAGAAGCTTTCTTTTGTTTAAAACCTGTCCATCACAGTTTCCAGAAAATGGCCCAGGGATAGCAAAGAAAAGATTGTTAGAATGAAAAGTATCAGCTAAAACCAATGTGAGCAAAGGAAGATTTAAGAACTGTTTGTTAGATGAAATGAGAATTTAGTAAATATAATTGATTTAGCTGCTTTTCTTTAAAAATAAAAGAAAAAAAGGTCATTTCAGTGGTTGACTGGTAACAATTTGGTGAAATGTTTATGTTTTAAGTACATCATCCGAACATTTACTGATAGATTAATTTATTGTTTCACTTTGTTGATCCGTTGCCTGTTTTCTGAAAATTGTTCCACATAGTTTCTAGAGTTCATTATTTCTTGTATAGAGTTTCTATTGTATTTGTACCGGTACTTGATAGGCATTTTGCTTACAATTCTTTTTTGAGTTAACTATAGTGGTAATTGAGGAGATAATGGATGATGAAAAACCTACCAATGCAAATGAGGAGTCTAAACGATTCAAGAAAAAGAATAAATTAACCGACTCTGAGGACCAAAACAATTCCCAGCATCAACTTGTTGTCAAGAGAGGCGCTCATGTGACAGTTTTGGAATCTGAAGATGAAGATGGCTTTCCAGTCTCTGCTTCACATAAAAGAGAAGATGCTATTCAACAGCCTCAACCAGAAACTGAGAAACAGAGAGAAAATTTAACTAGCGAAGAAGACAAGGCAAGAAAAGATTTTAATGAAAAGAAAAGAAAAGTTAAAAGCACTGATGAAGATGGTAAACAAGAAAGGTGAGATGGCCTTCAACTTAACAGTTTTTTCCTGAACTTGATGTCATAGTCAGGTCTAGCATTTATATTATGCTGTCCGCTCTACTTGTTAATGGTATGTTCAGTCGATTGATCTTTGAGATTGTTGTGAAAAATTTGTTAGGAAAAAGAAGAAGAAGCAAAAGAAAAAGGATAAAGATGACATCAATGGTTTGCCAGACGATGAAGTTCAGCCTTTGAAGGAAGAGAGCCAGGATGCAGAGCAGGTTATGCCTGTTGGAAACAAACATGATCATCCTTCTAGTGATAGGTAAGTACTCTTTTCCACTTTTGTGTATTTATAGAGAGATGACCGTAGATAGATGTGACTGTCTGTGGATATGGACATGCATGTACATTTACTTCTTCTTGATATTTTCCTTCTAAACTGTCTCCAGCGAAAACAGGTCATAAATTTATCTGCATGATAAAAGGTATACTGATTAGGTGGGTCTTAAGTTAAAACCTTTAGATAAAATGATGTAGGGGGAAGAGACTTTCTCCTTAATCTGTTGATCTAACTTCACATAAGCGACAGCTGGCTTAATGTTGAATGCTACTTCTTGATAGACATACCCAAAGTCTTGAAGTGGTGGAAAATTGGAAATAACTCTGGATATCATAATTTTTTCTTCTCTTTCTCATTCTTTCTAGAAATGCACAGATTGTCATTGCATGGTAGGCTGATGCTAGGTGCTGCCCTTAGCTAAATTTATATTTATTTGCCCAAATATGTTACTATATACTTGGCAGGGTCGTTGGTTCTGAAGCAGGCAATGTGCCTGGTGAGAACCTCTCCGAGAAGAAGAAGAAAAAGAAAAAAAAGAAGATCGCCCAGGAGAATCAAGTGGGTCCAAATACACAAGTTTCACAAAGTGGAGGTAAGGACACTTACACATTGAAGTCTGAAGAGACGCAAACTGCTGGCAAATCTTCTCAAGTGAGAACCTTTCCGAATGGATTGGTTGTAGAAGAGTTAGCAATGGGCAAACCAGATGGTAAAAGAGCATCCCGTGGTAAACAGGTTATTCTTTCTCCATTAAGTTTTCAATTGATCAATTTCCCCCTCTGAAGAAAATAACTTTAATGCTTTGTTCTATTTTTCTGCAATCATGATTCTTTAATTATATTTTGGATATTTTCTGAAGTAAAGGAATGGATAGAATATTGCCTGAAAAGAGAATGGAGACTGTATATCAACTGTGATAGAGATTTCAATTATTCAATGTGATGTGATTCTGAAGTATATTTTATGCCTAGGTTATGTGTATTATTTTGCATGCATGTTACTAGGATTTAGTTGCAGATTCTTACCCAAAGTCTGTTCATTTGGTTCAGGTTAGTGTCCGCTATATTGGGAAGCTCAAGCAGAACGGCAAAATATTTGATTCCAATGTGGGAAGGGCCCCCTTTAAATTTCGTCTAGGTACTTTGACATTGCGACTTATGGAATACCAAAACTTGGCTTTTTTTGGAGGGAAACTTTTGATTTGTGAATTGTTTTTAAATATTTTGTTTTGCTTTCATAGGTGTAGGAGAAGTCATTAAAGGATGGGATGTTGGGGTTGAAGGTAATTTTAATTTGAACTGTTAACAGTTTATTTAGTTCTGCTAATTCTTGTTCTGTAAATTCATTTTCAAAGCATTTATGTATATTTCTGGAACATACATTGCCTGCAGGCATGCGTATTGGGGATAAAAGAAAGCTCACAATTCCACCATCAATGGGGTATGCAAGACTTTATTTCTTAAGTACTCACATTATGCTTTCAGTAAATTAGTCGTTTAAGCATACCTATTTTGTAACTGGCAATCTTGATTATGTTTAAATGCATTTTGCTTTTCGATGCAGTTATGGTTCTAAGGGTGCTGGCGGCAAGATACCTCCAAATGCATGGCTTGAGTTTGATGTTGAGTTGGTTGGAGTTAGGTGATTAGCCTAGCCTCCGCTGTTTTATAAACATTCAAGCTATGAATAAAGTTTTTCACTGCTTGAATGATCATGAACAAGAAAAGAAACACTGAAAGAAACAATGTTTCATTGGGCTGCAAATTTGAAGTTCATCCTATAGTGTGTCTAAATTATGAGTTTCTATGAATATGAAGAAAGTGTGATTAGGAGTTTTTTTTGCAGAAAGTGGTGATTTGTGTCTGCTGAATGGAGTGAAATGAAAATAGGTCAATTTTGTATGGGGATGGGACATTAGTTTTCCATTGCCAAATGTGGCCATTAAAAGAATTGACTTTTAAGTTTGTGATGTTCGTTACTGGAGAATGGAAGATTTTTTTAATTATTTTAATAATTTATATTGAGATTTTTGTTTTTATATTATTAAACTTTATTTGTGCATTCTGGAATTGTATCTCACAAGAAACTTCCTCAATTGTTTTCAGTCAAGAGTACAATCCCCTTTTTAGGAAAAAAAAAATTAACAATTAACGCTGCAAAATAGACTTGTCCAATTACCTGTTCAAATTCTAAGGTCTGCTACTGAATTTGATCTGCTATTTTCTTGCATTGTCGCTCATGATTTTGATTGCTTTATGTGCGAAATAAAAATAGTGTGCAAAAATTAACAGATACTAGTGTCTAGTGGCGTACTAATGGCCTTTTTGAGTTTCCCCCTTCTGATGGTAGCTTTTTCGCAATGGAGCTTCAAAGTAAAGAAGCAACCTTACTAGCTGAGAGTACAGTGAAGGATGATGATGATGATGATATGGATGATCTTATAGTGGGGAAGAGAAGAGTCTGAATCTGGGGGTCAGAATCAGAAGAGGAAGATGTGCAGTTGGCCGAGCCTTTCTAGAACTCCATATACCTCATTGACAAAGTTCAAGATATCAGCTGGCCAGAAATTGTCTGAATGTATGCGCAAGCTTTCCCTTAAGATATTTAATCAAAGATCAAAGAGAGAAATGTGAATGATGACCTGGCAAGAGAGCTTGCTTTTTACACGGGATCATTTCATTTACAATTTTTTTCTTATAATTTTATGATTATCATTTTACTTAATATTTTTATAAGTCCTATATAATTTAAGATTGTAATTAGTTAATTATATTATAATAATTATAAGCAATATGTTCTTTTTTTACGCACAAGCATTGGAGGGGAAACGGTAGGCGTTTAAGAAGTTTCAGTTAAGGGTGCTACCTTTCCTTTGGCCTCCTGATTATTACACACAGATGTTTTAAGACAGACGCCCAAACGCAGAAAGGTCAAGGGCGGGCTTTTAAAGCAGAAGAAACAGAATTGAAGAGGCTGAGGAAAGAATGAAGGCTAGAGAGGCCAAGAAAATTTGCTAAAGGGGTTCAAGCTAAGTAGAAAAAGACGAGGTTGAGGCACTTTAAGGAGTGGAGGAAGCAGAGTGGCTTCCTTGCAGGTGGCAAAGGCCAGGGGATGTTGCTCCGGAGAGGGAAAGGCAAAGCAAGGTGGTGGGAAGTGTAAAAATACGAAAAACAGGGAGTTCGGGAATTCTTAAGTTTGGGTTTGGAGGGAGGAAAGGTTTGAAGAAGCAGAACACTGCTGAAACCACGAATGATCTTGAAGGTTACAATAAACGCAATGTTGCAGGAAACAAGAAAAAGGAAAAGGTGATACAACTTTAAGCTGTCTGTTTCATCTTTTGAGATATTCTGGTTGACTAATGGTAGTTTGAAGTCATGATATAGTCACTATTAATTTCGTCTTGTTGAATTTAGAAAGAAAATCATCAAATACAACACATAAAATTAAAACAGTTAACTCAAAATGGTAAAACCAAGACCACTATTTTGCAATGGACCCTATCAGTTGATGTTTTGATCTAGCCTTTCATTCCACAGTAGAAAAATATCTTTCGTAAGTTACATGAGTCATTGTGTATGCATGCGTTTTACTTTATTTTTCGTATTAATTATGTAATTATAAATATAATAAAATTAATTAAATATATCAATATTTTAAATATAAATAAAATATTATTATATTTAATATATTATTTTCAAGTATATTAAGCTTATCATAATAACTGCCAAGTTGTGAACCAAAAATTACCCAAGGCTAAGCTATTGATGACACAAGGAGAGTTCCGGCGACGGAGAAGGTTCCGTTAGATAGCAGCTTATGTCGCCTTCTGAGGTTTTATAAATGGGTTAATTATATAAATAGCCCCTGTACTATATTATTTTTTCAATTGAATGCTTAAAAAAAAAATTTTGCCCGTGTCTTAATACTATTAAACACATAAATATTTTAAATTAATATCGTTAAATTAATACTGACGTGATATTTAATATTTAATAAAGTTATGATACTAACATATGATAAAAATATAAATATAATTGAGTATTAAATGATATATAAATATTTATTTAATAAAATTAGTACAGAGTATTCATGTGTTTGATAAAATCTTTTTATAATTATCTATTTAGATCAATTTTTTTTTTTAAGTTTTCAATTGAAAAAAATAGTCTAATATACGAGCCAATTTATGTAATTAATTCTACATAAATATAAATTAGAATTTGGGATTTCAGTAAAATGAAGGCACAGCCCCACGTTGCAGCTGTTCAAAGGTCCACCGATATTTTGATGACTTTATTTTATTTTTTAACTCATCAATCATTAACAAAAAAATACATTTTATAATTGGTCAGTTTATTAAATTATAGCTTTCAGTCCACACTTTCTGCTGCAAAAAGCTTCTCACCCACTCTTTTCTCTACTATGCAGTGCTATAAATAAGCCCTTAAACTTAAGTCCCTGTATTACAAACATACTTTGATTTTAACTCTGCCATTCTCCTTCACTTTCATTTTATCTTGTCCCCTTGATCTTTGTAAACCATGCTTGATTCTACTTTGGATTTGATCAGCCAAGTTGTTTCCAACAATCTTTATGTTTTCTGTCTCTTCAATTTGATCATTGTCATGATCCTCGTAGGTTCAAACCAAGGTTCCAACTTCGATCAAGGTTATGAAATTCCTCTCTCAACACCCACACATGATCATAAGCAAGATTTAGAGGCTAAGCAATTACCTAACAGAAGTGAACAAGCAACGAATGCCGGCAGACTGTCAAGGGTCTATGAGACAGCTATGGAGGATAACAAAGGGAATGGAAATGATTGCATTAATGGCAACAATTCTGACGATAACTATGAAGATGATGAGCTGAGGAGAAGAGCAGAAGAATTTATTGCCAAGGTCACCAGGGAATGGAAAGCAGAAAAGTTAGAAATGTCTGTTTCAGCTTAGAGATGCTTCTGAAACAAAGCCATCGAAGCCCTTCAAATATGCATAAATCTAAAGATTTCCAGTTTTCTGCTGGTGCTCATGTCTGAATCCTTCGTTCTAATTGATGGGTCAAGGCTGCAGGCCAATGTTTCTCTTTCTTTCCTTCTTTTTTCCCTTTTTTTTTTTTTTTTGCAAAAAAGCTTCGAGACATGATCTTGGGGCTGATAGTTGAGAGCATGTTTAGAGTTGTACTCTGGCTTGGCTTCCTGAGTAACTGAAGGCCAAAAGTTTAGATTTGAGTTTAATGCTTCTTCCCCACATGGATAAGTTAGAAAGTGAAAGAGAGAAAACTGGGCCATGCCTGAAAAATAGATGCTCTTCATATACTTGCATACTTTACGAGCAAGGGCATTTCTTTTGTTTTTCCAGGTAAAGGCAAGCTGAGCTGTGTAAAGAACGATTGGCCAAGAATCTATGAAACTAATAGTAAGTTCAAACACGAAATTGTTGGATACGGGATTCTTTGAATTGCTTGGAAATGTAGAAATTTGTCATTTTAACTACGCATCTTGAGTTTCAACAAACCATAATCAAAGCAACATGCATCTAAGCTTCAAATCATTCGGATACAGGGGGGCACTTGATCAGAGGAATGGCACGCCAAGTTTCAATCATTCATAAAATTTTAAATCAATGAGTAAGACAGACACTAAAAAAATACACCATTCACCGTGAAGAAAACTGGATACTTATCCTAGCGATTAGAAATCCTACCTAAACGTAACACGACTAGACTACAATTATGGCTTAAAAGCATCATGATGTTAAACCTACTTTTTTCCTTGGTAAGAAGCCAATTAGCTTATATTGGTTTTGGACGAGGGCTTCTTAGGAGGCTAAATTATGTTGCGTCCACATAAAAAAGACTAATGATGATGAACTAGCTTCCAGCATGCACATGCTATTAACTCAAACCTCACACTGTGATAGACAATGGCCTTCTGATGTTCCGATTCCTGACCTCCAGTCCAGCTGAAGGTGATTTATTGTCAATAGTAGAATTTCTTATACCCTGGATAGGGTTCAAAGTACTCGAACAATCTCCATTGAATAATGGAGATGTGAGAATTGGCTTTACTTTACCATAGTAAACCTTAATTCATTTTCTTCGGCAGAGATTGTATGCACAGCCGTAGGGCTCTCAACGGCTGCCGCAGGTTCAGTTCTCTGTTTCTTGTGCTTCTGCTGGTGACCTGGTTGGAAACTGCCCACAACAACCCGTTGGCTCAAAACGATTGAGAAGGAAGGTATTGGAGAGTGAAAGAGATAGTAGGGTTCATATGAAGACGCAAAGTAACCTCAATTCATGTACAAATCCATGTTCACATGTGCAATTGAGTGCTGCGGTGAATTGCACATGTTTTCTGCGCTGCTTTTGGAATTTAAGTGAAAATTAAAAGCTTCAAAGCGTCACTTATTGAGCTTCCAAAGAAACTGTTAACACCCACTCGCAATA
>JAQSVH010000014.1:2882879-2893578 GCA_029448705.1 Adansonia digitata
CTTGAATTATTATATTTATCTTGTAAAGTGTATAGTTCATGCATATTGCAATACTATCAAGCATCTTATATTACAATGCCTATTGATAGTGCGTGATTTTGGTTTCTTGAAAGCTCTTCTTAGCTATAGAGATGCGTCAGGTTTATTAGTCACATCTTGTATTAGCTTTTATCTGAGACTTCTAATATGATTATGAAGATATGCTTCATAATAGTGATGAGGAAAATTCTCAATGTTTAGATTACGTCACAAAAAAAGAAACTGAAAATGCTAATTTGAAAGGAGTTAAGGTAGATAGTGAAGATGCGCTTATAATTTGTATAAAGATTATGGTCATGTATGGGTTTTAGCGTTCGAAGAGTGAAAAATAGATATCTTTGTAGCACTAAAACTATTTGTAATAAAGACTTCTACTATTCTAAAGAAGGTTTCAAGGAATTTGAAGATGCTGCGAATACAAAAAAAATATAATAGATTGGAAACTAGAACTGGATGCCCAACGATGATTCACTTTACAATACAAGATAGCCAATGGAGCATCACTCATTTTATTTCTGAGCATAATCATGAGTTGGCAACCCCTTCAAAAAGGCATTTACTCAGGTCAACTCGATCACTTCCATCAGCCAAAGCTAATGTAATTAATTCAATGGTCACTGCTGGTATACGTCCTAAAGATGTTTACTCTTACATGTCAAATGAAGTAGGTGGAGCTGAAAATGTTGGGTTTACAAAGCGAGATTGTTATATTATGTTAACAAATAAAAGATGATGATGATTGAAGCTGGAGATGGTTAAAGTTTATTTAATCATTTCAAGGTTAGATCGAGTGAAGATCCAATGTTTTTCTACATAATTCAAATGGATCAAGAAAATCGAATGACAAACTTCTTTTGGAGAGATAGTAGATCAAGAATTGATTATGATTGTTTTGAAGATGTTGTGGTTTTTGGCACAACGTATTGTACCAATAGATATAATTCGATATGTGCTCCTTTTGTAGGGATTAATCATCATCGACAAACTATAATGTTTGGGTGTGCATTCTTCTTGGATAAGAAAGCTGCTTCCTTTGCATGGTTGTTTAAGTCTTTCTTGCAGTCAATGGAAAATAAGTCACTAAAAACCATAATGATAGATCAGGATCATTCAATTAGCAAAGCAATTGAAGAAGTCTCTCCTGATTCATGTCACAGATTATGTTTATGGCATATTTCTAAGAATGCTCATTCACATCTTGGTAGTCTCAATGCAAATGTTGAATTTCATGCTTTATTTCATAAGTGCATGCAAGGTTGTGAATCAAAAATAGAATTTTGAGGAAACTTTGAAAAAATGATAGATAACCATAATCTTCAAGATCATTTACGGTTGAAAGGTTTGTATAAATGTCGCAAAGTATGGAGTACGGCATTTAGCATTGATATATTTTCTGCTCAAATCAAATCTTCTCAAAGGGCCGAGGTTACAAATAATTTTTTGCATGGTATTTCCAAAGCCACCACTTCTCTTACAGAATTTGTCTTTAAATTTGAGAACTTAGTGGCAAGATGGTGCTCTTCTAAAGCTTAAAAAGATTTTCAGTGCAAAAATGGTTCCATTACTTAAGCAATTAAAAATTGTAGTATTTTAACTCATGCATCGAAAGTTTATACTCATGAAATATACAAACACTTTTAGAAATAATTTCTTAATGGGATTTTATTGACATGGAGAGAAGTTGCACAAAATGACATAGTTTCTACATTTGAAGTGATGGAGGAAAATAGTTCAAGAGTCTGAACGGTCTATTTTAACACATCTACCATGTAGATTCTTTGTACTTGCAAGAAGTTTGATTTTTGTGGTTATCTTTGTTCTCATGCCTTACGGATTCTTAGTGTTAAAAATGTCAAGAAAATTTATGAACGTTATATCTCTCCAAGATGGACTAAAGATGCTAAGAAAAACATGCATGGTGGTAATGATAGTGTGTTTTCACAACAGTACAATACTTCAGATTGGAATTTATAAAAATTGAATATTTTAAAGAAAAGAAAAGAATAGTCAGCTCTCCTCATTTGTCCTTGCACAAAAAAAATTTTTTATCCAAACAAAGAAAAAGAATTAATTTTCCCTTGTTTTATTTTATTTTCTTTTCCTTTAACCCAATCCAAAAGCAATGTTATTTTCAAACATTTGTGGGGGATGGGGGGAACCTTCCTGTCAGAAAATATACATTAAACAGTGAAAATTACATGAAAATTTAATTCTGGAACGATAAGGAATGCCTATCACGAACTGGCAGGGAAATTGAAGGCTTGCAATTAGTCAGAATGACCTGTTGCAACATTTTGGTCCACATTCAGGCTCGCAATCTACATGCATAGCATATCATAGCATAGCATAGCAGGGTAGTCAAATTTATAATTGACCTGTGCAATTACAATCCGGAGAGGAAAAGCAGTTAAAAATTAAAAAAAAAAAAAAAACAATTTTGATTCCCGCCTCAGTTTAAAGGTTTTCTGACACATCAGACTTGTACAAGTGATGATGTTATTTGTGTTTTATAAAGCATAAAAGCAAGCCTTCTTTCCTCAAACGACTGCTCTATCTCTTCGACTGGCTTGTTAATAGCAAAAGGTATCGGTTGAGCTGCTGCCGGTGTCATGGCTGTCTGCATCGGAACGGACACTGTTGAAGGTGTATAAGGCATTGGCATTGCCTTTGGCGTCCTATTCTCTTCGTCAACCTTAGAAACTGTCTTCAAGGGGGTAGTAGTGTATGACAGATCATTAGTCAGAGGAAGCATTTTGTATAAAGTTTCACCATTATCTTCGACTTCTGGCACGTTTGTCATATTGGCTTTTGATGATACTACAGAAGAGATGGGTGAGAATGGCTTGCGAACTAACAGTGGTGACTCCGGTTCATTAACATTAACAGTACTGGAAGAGTGCTTTCGGACAGGTGTGTCAGCAATGTCCTGGCCTCTCCTAACTGAAAATTGGTGGAAGTTATGAACTATGGAGATAAATATACACTCAGTAACTTTTATTATTAGAAGTTTATTTATATTAAATAATAAAATATATATTAAAATTATATCCATGTTAAATAATAATAAAAATAATTATAATTTAGAAAAAAAAAAAAAAGATAAAAGGGAAATTAGCCCCTCTGGTCTAACTAGAGGGGCCAGTGAGGTGAGATTTTCCATTGAGTGCAACCAAATGCACCCTTAGTTACCTTAGAAAGCCATTGAGATGTTTCTTGGATATAACAAGCAGAGACAGAGAACTTACCAGCTGAGAAAGCTGGAATGGCATCATCGTGGCGATGATTTAAATGATCATTTTGAAAAATTCGCTCACTTTTCTTACTAGGACGTGTTTGGGGAGTAGCCTTTGCAGAGTGAAGTGAATCAGGTTTATGAGTGGGAAGCATTGTTCCTCCCAAGGAAACTCTTCTGTTGCTTGCACCTCCAGTTGAATATCTAGAACCCTTTTTTACACTCTGGGGCTTTGATGGGCTTGGTTTTGACCCATACAGTGCCTCTTGCTCCGCTATCAGCTGTCCCTGAAGTTTCTTCTGGTCCTGGAAGCACACAAAGAGAATAGTGCTTGACTATTAGCTCAGTTTAATCAAGGAAAACGTCCATAGCCTGGGACCATGACTTGGTAAAACAGTTTTTGCATATGCACTACAATGGGGTAAATAAGGTTAGTAATTTAGTATCATACCCGCAACCTACGCCGTTCTTGCTCTTTCTCTTGTCGTAAAATAGTGTACTCCTCAAGCATAGAAAGCAGACGAATCTGGGTAGTGGACAAGGGTCAGTTCAATACCAAAAGTGTAAGCATATATGGACCATGAAGGTCCATTGTGTACGTTATTAGAGTACTCACACCATCATACAAAAATTCCATCTCTCTCTCCTTCTCCCATGCCATGGTCTTTGAAGCCAATGCCTCCACCATTCCTGGTTTAAAATGATAAAACAATTTCAGCGATCTGTTAACTGATTCTACTCAAAACGGGTAAATATAGAAATTGATTTGAACCTCTAAAATTGGCCGCATGATTGTGAAATTATAACGGCAAAACCAAGATTAGTAAAAGTTTACATTTCTCAAACTTTTATCTTACTGTTTACCTGGAAGTTTATTAACCAAGGACCGGGCTTTCTCAGCACGCTTGAGTGTAAGATGAGCACCTTTTCCCGCATTATATCGGTTTTCATCCTGTTGAATAACGGACAATTAGGCAAGTCATACTAGGAGAACAGAGAAACTATACTCTTTAAGAGTTGACAAAAACACCTACCCTGTTGTATTCCTCGAGCCAGCACTCCTCGTCACATGCTGTCAACCATTTCTCTACCTTTTCCAGTATTTCTTTCCTGCTAAAAGCTTCCTCTTTGACCTTAGCAATTTGAAGCTCAATTCGTTCTAGTATGGTACCAGCATCAACGAGCCCTGTGTATAAAAAGCATGAATGGCATTCAGTAGGAAGAAGGGGGCAAAGTGGGATATGACTGATAGTACGATGGCCATAATATAGCATTAGCATGTACCAGACTCAATAGCTTCAATGGCATCTTCTATCGCATTTTCCGAATCTGGAACCAGGTGCGTCTTTCTACAGATATCCTCTAGCTCTAATCTCTTCTTGAGGACAAGCTCTTTCATTTTGCTTGACTTTAACTCTTCCAACCGAGAAACTTCTGCCTCAACCTGCACGGCATATCATATTTACTTCTTTATTGGTCTGGAAGAAAGCACTCAGTACCTTTAGAAATTTATAGAACCAAAACAAGATCAGTAAACCTGGCGTTCAAACATGCATCACTTACATAGTTGATGAAATCCACGGATAGAGTGTTGGGTTCAGTAATTTCATGCTCTGAAGCAGCGACATTACAGGTAACATTCTGAAACATCTGTTGCTCCTCTATAGGTGTATCCATCAGATTCCATAACTCCAACAAGGTAGTTGCAAGATCTTGTAGCTGCCAGGGGTCAAAGAATCATTATTATAGTTAGAAAGAAGGGAGAGTGGGGACGAAGGGGAATTTTGCAATATACAAAATACAAGAAATAATATTTTTACCCTTTGCATCCTCTGTATCTTAACTTCCCGTAACCTTTTTAATAAAATTGCCAACTGCTCAATTGTATTATTGCTAATACTCCTAAATCCTTTAGGGTCACCTAAACTAGGATGGATCTCATTAACTGTCAGCTTGAAATCCATACCCATCACCGAGCAGAGTGAGTTCAATGTATTAAGGTGGTCCTGAACCTGCTTCAGACGATCACTCTGCACAAGAGAAAGATCAGACAGTAAGAAAAAGATAAGCATTTGTTCCATGAGGTGGAAACAATAAGAAATTGAAGGAAAGAAAGTTGACCTTCTCTTTCTGGAGTTCATGGAGCTGCCTATGCAATTCTTCAAGCTTCCTCAAGGATAAGTCAGTTTCATCCACAACTGTCTTGGAAGAAACTGATTCGGTGGATCCATAAATCTCATTTGTGATCATTTGTATTTGCTCTAAAACTTCTACAAATTGATTTCTTCTTTCAATCTTCCTTTTCTTCATTTCCTCCAATTGTGGAAGAATCTTGCTTAGCTCCTCCTTTAAGCTTCCAACGTTTTGATCAGACTGAAAAAAGTTTGAGCCATAACATAAGTAAATAGTTAAATCTACTCAGAAAATTTTCATCCAGGATTTGTTTTCATTCCTGACCTGCCTAATATGCACTGGCCTCTCCCCCATTGCCGAACAGATGGCAGCAAGTTCGGCTTCAGAATCAGCAATCGTTTGTCTTAGCTGTGCTCTGCAGCGATTTGCCTGATCCACCTTTCTTCTATATACTTCCAGGCACTCTCTTTCGAGCTCAAGTAGCATTTTATCCCTGTCAGCATCAGTCTCCCCGACTTCATCCCAGATTATCTAATTTTTTCAAGGAATCATGGAAGAGTAAATATTAGATTAGTGTTCAAATTTTTAAAATTAAAACAGGACAGTTCATAGACATGCTCTTGCCATAAAAAAAGGGAAAGATTTAAAGGTATCTATTGTGTGGAATATTCACCAATACCTGCAGTTCGTACAGAAGAGTTCCGCACGTAGTTTCCACTTGAAGAAGTGGATCAATTTTAGAAGTAGACATGTTGAATAATTCCTGCCAAAACTAATATCTTCAGAAATCAGTAGACACCCAAAGTTATACTCACAATAAAGAAAGGAAAGGAAAAAACAAAGTTACTGAAGTTCCAGATATATAAAATTGCGAAAGATGGCCAATATTGGTTTAGATCAATTTTAGCTGGAAGATTAAAAAGAGAGAACAATGAAACTGGAAAAACAATGTTGCTGCAGTCGCTAAGTAGATAAGCTGAAACTATAAGCTTGCATTGGGACATGAAAACGAACACTTATCTTTTCATGTTTTCAACTACACAAAGTCACACTCTAAATTCAAAACTGCGGAAAACGATTTAACTTTGTTCTGGACGACTATGAGCAGAAACTTAATTATCTCAAGATAGCAGCGTCCAAATCCAATAAAGTGGTAGTTCTAGATACAGAAAGATGTTACTATTTTTGGCAAATACATAGTCTACGGAACTCTGGATTTCCATCAGTTTTTCTAAATTAAATATTAACTGAAATTTAAACTAGGAATTCATTACAAAAAAAATATTAGAATGAAAATGCCAAAGAAAAGAGAAAATGACAATCAGATAACCCTAATTCCATCAAAATCTTCCGATAAAAAAATCAATTGCAAGCTCCAAAGCATAGACCTAAATTTTGAGGTAAATATTAATGGATACAGTTTAGCCATCTTGACTACCTGTCAAACACACTAAATCATGATTTTATTCCACAAATGTTAATTAACTAATCATCAAAAAAATTCAGAATTAGAAATAACATTAACTTAAAGCAAGTACAAGAATTGGGTAGCTCCTCCTTCGTTTTCTTTCTCTACATTTTCTCGTAATCCAAATTTAGCAAGAAATTGAAGGGAAAAAATGTGTAGAGTTGGAGAGAAAACCTCAACAATTCAAACGTCCAGTTTTTCCTCAGAAACAGTGAAAACTTTCCTGAGAAAATGCAGATTTACCCCCAAAAAAAAAGCGATAAGTGAGGTTTGAATTTTCGATTTGGTGGGGAAGAAAGAGAGTGTGTTGGCGTTTAATTGAAAAGGGACCGTTGGTGTTGAAAGGGGGCGCTGGTTATAGATTTGTTTTAAATGATGGGTGAATTAGATATTCGGCTGGAACCAAGTCGATTTTGAATTTCAAATCCCACAAGGCGGCGGCAGCGATCTATTGTACCTGTTTACACCGGATACATGGCGATGAACCGTTTGACAATTCCTAACGACTTTGGAATCTAACGGTCTAGATTTGTTGCATTCACGAGAGCTGGTTGGCTTTGGGATTGGACCGTGATTAGAGGAGTTATATTTTATCGCCTACTATGATCCCCACAAACCGGTTTTAGAGAACGAAATAGGATTTTTGACATGTCACCATCAGTAGAGGGGGCCCTTTGGTCACGTAATCACATTGCATGCGTCCGATTAATTCTGAGGATTAATTGCTAGTTTTTCTACGTAATTAATCTAATCCACCAATAAAATGGCTAATGAATAAATAATTATGTAATTTTATTGAAAATATAATTACCATTTATACTATCATTAAAATAATTAAATTGATATTACGTGATATTAATCTTAGCGCAGAATTGATTAAAAAAAAGTAAGTTTTATAAAGAAAAATTATTTTATTCACTACTATAGAAATTATTAAATTCCACGAGCTGTACACTCTTAAATATCACAAAGAAGTTAAAAAGTTTTTCGATGCTAGTGTATCAAAATCTAATCTTAGTAAATATATATATATATATATATTAAGAAGATTACAATGATATGTTTCCTTAGAAATAGATTGACGATTGAGATTTTAAAATTCATTTATCCATTTATTTTCTTTTCTCGTCTCAAAAACATACATATGAAGTTTTTTTTTCCCATCTTATGTTTTATGATAATTATAACATATATTTTTTTTATTTTAGTAATAAAAATTTTTAAATATTTCAACCGTAGCGTAGAAATGCTAATGATTAAAGCCACAGACTAGTAAATGAATTTAATATCATTAAATTAAGTAACTTATTTCTCAAAAGATTAATAAATGAGTTTAATATCATTAAACCAAGTGACTTTTTTCTCAAATTTACTTACGTATAGCATGTAATATACTTGTATCACGTGGTTATTAGCTTCTTACCAAAAGACATGCTTAATAAGATATGAAGTGACATGTTCGACTAATAAATAAGTTTAATTTCATTAAATCAAGTGACTTACTTCTCAAAGTTACTTGCATATAGCATGTAATATATTTGTGTTACGGGCCATTACCTTTTCTCAAAGAAACATGCCTGATGTGATGTAGCTAAAGTTACTTGCATATAGCATATAATATACTTGTGTCATGAGGCATTACCTTTTTCACAAAAAACATGCTTGATAAGATATAAAGCAACATGCTTATGACTAATAAATAAGTTTAATATCATTAAATCAAATTACTTATTTCTCAAGGTTACTTGCATATAGCATGTAATATACTTGTGTTACGGGGCCATTACTTTCTCCCTAAGAGACATGTCTGATATAATGTATAATGCACCCGTTTATATATCCAAAGACTTTTTATTTCATATCTGATGCGGGATTAATACACCATGCCCTACCCCATTTGATGGGGTGTTCAGCGTGAAAATTGGATGGTCAAGAGTTGACTCTAATGCCATTTGTCACGGGCTATCACCTTCTTCTCAAAAGACATGCCTGATGAGATGTGCAGCGCACCTTCTTATATATCGAAAAACCTTTCATTTTGTATCCAAAGTAAGAATAATGTACCATGCCTACTTTTTTAACAACCATATAATGAATAATAAATAAATATTTTTGGTGAGAATTAAAGAAACCTATTTTGCTATTTTAAGAAAGTGAAAATCTTATCTATCGAATCATTGTACATTTTAATTTGAATTTTGAATTAAAAATTCCGGTACAAATATACAAATATAAGTGGTCCCTAACCACACATACATATAATTATATATGTATTACCATAATGTAATATGATAAAGAAGGATTTAAAATACGAGATCTAAAACATATCTTTTTGTAGCACCAGTACTAAGTACTCGCTGTTCGATTATTTAACGGGTTTATTGATAAAGATCAATGGTTTTTTCCCGGATGCTTTAACATTCCTTTTTTTTTTTTTTTGTTTTGAATTCTAGTTATTGCTGCCGTGGATGGGGCGACACTTGCGCATAGCAAATTTGTACTACAACTAAAACTAAATAAAAGGTGCCTTGACAACTTAAAAAAAAAATGAAAGTTAAACAGAAAGAACAATAATTTATCTCTTCAAGTTATGAATATGATATTGTCATTGATCAAATCATATATCAAAAGAAGCAAATAATTGCCAACATTTCAATCTTCTACAACAAGTAATTCTCTCTCTAAGGGGGAAAAAGAATATATAAGGTTATGAACAAAAGGACCAGCTATCCCTCAACCATACATCACGCTGAATATATTACTGTTCCAATTTCGAAAGCACAATCATGGGGATACTTATGATGAAAAATTTTGGTCGCTCTCAAATTCTCTTCTTATAATTTCAAGCACAAATTCGTTCCAGGTGTCAATAGGACCTGGCATGCACCAGTGCAAGCAATCTTGAGGTGGAGGCTTTCCATCCGGGCCACGTTTCGTGATCTTATTCGGATCCGGGTTCCTGTAGGGTCCTGGATGACCATCATGCCGATACCCAAACACGTCTGTGATATCCATCAACCTCAACTTGGACTTATTTGTTGCCTTCTTAAGAACACGTTCAAAACCAGTCACCTGTTGCTGGTGCATTACATTTGTAAAGCCATTCTCCACTAATTCACCAATTGCAAGCGGCTTTACTTTTCCGGTGCATGACCCACCCGTATTCCAAGCACCACCCTCGTAATGATCAGGAGAAAAGGAACGTACAATGGTCAGGCCCGTGTAATTAGGATGCGTAAGAATTGCAGACAGAATTGTCTCGACAGATATTCCAAATGCATCAACATTATTGACCTTCATAGGACGAGAACGATCTGGCCACCATAATTGTCCTCCCACAATCTCATTGTTCAAGATATAGACAGACTGTTTAGCAAACCAGTGCCCAGAAGAAATAACAATCACATCAAACTGTGGGATGAATTCCATGAAGCTATCATCAGGAGCATCAAGATGCAGCTTGGTAACACCCTCTGGAGCAAAGTCAAACTTTTCAGAAGTTTGATGGACAAGCCAAGAGGACCATATCCGGACAATCATTACAGATGTCGACTTGAAATACCATCGTTGCATTCTTCGGTTTCCTCGATTTTTTGGAACTTCAACCTGAAATTATCCCATAATTTTTTCATGAGAAACCAGTCCTAAGGTAGAAAAGAGTCAAAAGATCAATCTACCTTAAGAAGAAACGATGCATACAACACAAACCAAGTTTCCAACACTTCAGAGTACAGAGGGCTAGAAAATACTAAAATATTTACTCATGAAATAATTTATGAAGCCTCTAGCCATATAAGCCTATCACAAAGCAACAACCACCCATTCCC
>JAQSVH010000014.1:2905345-2920776 GCA_029448705.1 Adansonia digitata
TTTATTACTAAAAAGAAGAGAAGCTCATGAAAGAAAAGCAAAGCAAAACAAAGGCACACAAAGAAAAAACATTAAAAAAAGGATAATTTTCAAGAAAGTATTACTGATAATTTTTAATTGAACTTTTCACCTATATTTTTCGCAGCAAGCACTTTCACCCGTGAATACCCTAACTTACTAACTTTGCAAACGAAAAAGAAAGATTTGAACTAATTTAATTGAAGAAAAAACACCTTTAGCTAAAATATTAAATCAATCTAAATAAGAAAAAAAAAAGAAATGGCTAAATTTTTCAAAAAACGTCATTTAGATGGTTTTAACAACAGATTCTATAAAATTTCTTCAAATCATTAGAGGAATTTGTTCATAACATATCACTTACCATATTGGTTCTTTCATTCTTAACTTCCTAAAATTTATCGTTTTACATATATTCCACTATTTCTTCTAATCTTTTCATGCCACATTTCTATTATAAATGATATCATATATAACACAATATAAAAATTGAAAGCAAAACAACATCAACAATAAAAAATTTTAGAATTTAATAATGTAATCAAAACTATTGATAATAAGCTTTAATGGAAAGGAAAAGCATATTCATGACTACAATTGAAGGAAAACCAAATCATACAACAGTGGTAGTAACAAACAACATAGTAAATCTAAATAACAAATAGAAGTTAAAAAAAATACATAACAATAGTAAAATGTAAAAAGGGAAAACAAAGAAAAAAAAAGAGAAACAAAGACAAGCAAAGACAAAGACAAAGTAAATAACAAAGTTGCCTCGTAATAGCCTTTCAAAGTTTTACACAAACCATAGAATATAGTTATGTAACTTGTATGAATGTTTCGATGACTTGATAAAAATACATCATCAAAACAATTACAAATTATTATCAAGGCAGCTTTACCTCATTCATATCACAAGCTATGTTCTTTAAAGTATCCAAATCATAGTTCTATATGAATGTCAAAAGAAATAAAAAGTGGATCAAAATTTAAAAAATGCAGTCTATACAATCAAAATCCAAGCTTCCTTTAAAATGAAAAAAGTATCATAAAGAATAGTATTAGGAAATATTTAACTTACCTGCTTCATTCTGTGTATTCTATACTTATACCGATGATTAAGTAAACAATTTTATACTTAAACCTTTTATATACTTGGAGCTGACTTATATATAATTTGCAAAATTAAGAGTTTAAATCAAAAAGTTATTTTCAAAATTTAGACATTAAAAGCTCTATATAATTCAAGAGAGAAAAAACATGGTAAAAGATCTTGAAAAATCTATAATGTATAGATTTAATTTAAACTTAATCTGTTATAACTAAGCAAAAACTATCACCTGAGTTGAATTAGCGACGACTGATGTTGTCAAAAAATTCTAGCTCAAAAGTTCTTTACCTATATCGACAAATATTGAAATAAATTAATCTAACTTTTCACCAATCATTTAAAGGAAGAAGCTTCCCAAAATTATTTAAAATTACCACCAAAGCATAATAAACACACACACTAATATATATAAAGCTAATAATTTATATTAGAATAAAAATATCATGACTTCAACTAAAATCTTCTAAATAATAAACAGGCCAATGTTCACTAAATTGGCATCACCTATTGTAATAGGCACAACCAAAATAATCTATAGCAAACTCATAAATGCACGCTCAATTCATGTACACTTAATGAATCAACAATCCATAAAAAAAATCCATAGCAAAGGATTCTTAACTATCAATATAATAACAAAAGCTTGTTCACATCTATTATGACCATATAAACGCATAAATTGCCATTAGATAAAAAATTAAAGAGCATCTAAAAATGTAACGCCATAAAACTGAAACAAATTTAATTATCAAAGTATAAAGAAAATGTAAAATCCAATGTGCCTTTAGATGCACATAATTAACCCCAAAATCTCATCTCTATTAATGAACAAAATGTCTTAATTAACCTTAAAATAAGTAGTTAAACGCTTAGAATCCCCTAAAAATTTCACGTAAAACCTCGATTAACCCTTAAATCATAATTTGTGTCTCATCTTAATTGTCTTAAAATTATGCCTTGAATTCTAAAATGGCTCTACATTATCCTAATGACAATTTTAATTTAGAGGTATTGATTAACCTTTTATCACATTATTTTGCTCGCATGTACAACTTCCTTACCCAAAAACAACCTAAATACCTAAAAAGCATCGATTTGAGCTTTGGGATCTCCATTATTTTTGAGCTTGTGTCATTCTTCTGATACTTGTTTTAATACCTTTAATAATTTCACAAGTTTCCAAAATGAACATCGATTATTAGTTTAAGATGAAGATTTTAATGTCCTTGCTTTTGAAATCACTTGTCTAAGAACTCAAAAAAAGTATTACATGCTTAAAAGAATAAGCAAAAGATATGACTATTACCAAAAGTAAGAGTCACAATAGCTGATTATCCTTCATAAACTTGCAAAAAGGAGTTGCAAACATTTATTACATTTGTGTAGGATATGTAAAAGTTTAGTACTTTATTAATTATAGCAACCATGTAACTTTATTGGCAACATTAAAAAGAAAACAATATGGAGCTCTAAGTGCTCAAATGAATATAAAAGTAACAAATTTGGGAATTTAAGAGAACAAATTTAGCTACAACTAAACAATAGTTTGCAACTCCAAATTTATTTGACCCAAAGGTAAAATTAGACCAATAAGCTTAGATACAATCATCTAAAATTTAATTCAATTGACAGCAACGAAGGAATGAAAATCAAAGTAAAATCAAAATAATATAGGAAAACTTAATACATAAATTGGCCAATCAGTGTTTACAAAGAACACTATTATTAGAAATCATAATAGAATTAAATTACTTTGGTGCTAAATTGGCAATTATTAATATTTTAATTCTTATGAAAAAGATGGAAGTTTTGATGCTTGGGAATGACTTTGATTAAATAGTTAGTAATATAAAAGAGATTTGGCATCGAGTTAGACTTAGTAGCAGTCTAAAAGAGTCTCAAAAAAGTTGTTATCTCGACAAGATTTATAATCTACACAAAACAAATTTTGAATATAAAAGAATTTTTTATGAAAAAAATTATGTTTTAAAGAAGTCGCTTAGATCCAAAATTGCTAATGGATATAGATATTAACTAGACTTGGGCAGGGCACAAGGAAATTAAGATATTCCAATGAAGAAATTAATATGCTTTATATATTAGAATTAATTATATTATTATGTACATAAAAAGTTTCAAAATGTTATTTATTGCAGTGTAATAGGTTATGGCCTTGTGAGAGTTACAATCTACGTATAATATATCCATCTGTCCATAAGAGGAAAACGTGAGTAGGTGAAAGGCTAAATCGAAAAAAAGCAAAAAGAAAAGTAATAAAAGATAAAATTTTGAACATGAAAATAGTCTGCCAATTGAAAGAAAGACGATGAAGAAAGAATAAGGAAAACCAATACTCGGAAAAATAAGAATGAGACCCAAGCTTCTCCACCTTTTTCCCTTCTTTTTTAGAAGTGAAAAAGCAAAAATGAACAATGATGGTAACTTGATAGCCTCTCCTTCCTTAAAAACATCCAAAATTTGTATATTCGATTTAAATGAAATAAATAAATAAGCTTTTCTCCAACTCAAAGCTAATGTATCTGAACATAAGGTCAAACTCAATCCGTGTATTGAGCGGACTTACAATACCCAAACTAGACCCAGACCCAGACCCCAAGCGACAAAAGGGTTTAAGACTTAAAGTCGGAACTTTCGCTCATCCCTTCCCTGCTCAGTTTCACTCCCTAATAAACGGCTAAGTCCCCTTTTCTCTATTTCTTCACTCCGTTCCTCTTCTCTTAAATCCCAAAAACCCTAGACGCCCTCGACTACGATAATGAGCTACGCGGCCTACAAGATGATGCACTGGCCCACCGGAATCGAGAACTGCGCCTCCGGCTTCGTCACCAACTGCGGTGTGGATTTCACCCCCCAAATTCCTCTCAACCAGACTGAAGACCTTGAATCCGAATGGCCCTCAAGGCGCGGCATTGGACCCACTCCCAACCTTATTGTCACCGCTGCGAATGTCCTCGAATTGTACGTGGTCAGGGTTCAAGAAGAGGGAAGCAGAGAAGCCAGAAATTCCACGGAAGTCAAGCGCGGCGGAATTATGGATGGGGTCTCCGGCGTTTCTCTTGAGCTCGTTTGCAGTTATAGGTTTCGCTCCAAATCCATAAAACCTTTTAAAATACATGCGGATGCTAATATTTAGTGTCGGCCTTTTCATTTTCTTAGTACTAATTTTCGGAGTCTAGGTGGTAGTTTGCTCAGTGACTAAAGACAAGGAATTGGATAAGTAGCGCATTCCTTAGCTTGTTTTTGGTTCTTATTTTTGCTACCGTATCTTTTGGTTTCCGAAGCGAAAAGCAAAACACTCATTAGGATTTAAAAGCAATTTTGTATGAATAAGGAAAAAATAAAAAATAAAAATTGACTTTCGTGGGTGGTAAAAACTCATACGATTTTACTTCTTTTGTAACTGAATGTTTGAATCCGTGTTACTTGTTAGTCATATAGTATTCATTTTTAATAACCATGTTTTTGCTTCTGCAATGTTTGCTTTTACCTTGCTGCAAAATCTAAGTGATGAAAGTACCGCCAAACGCAGCTTGAAAAATTTTCCCTTCTTCCCTTTTGGAATTGTTTGTAAGGTCATGTGTGGTTGCTGACCTGCTGTATTACTTCTCTTTGGGATTTTTTTTTGGGGGTTAAAAATTCCATTGCAGATTGCATGGTAATGTTGAATCTATGGCGGTTCTATCTATAGGAGGTGGTGATGGCTCTAGGAGAAGAGATTCGATTATCTTAGCCTTTCAAGATGCCAAAATTTCGGTCCTGGAGTTTGATGATTCAATCCATGGCCTTCGAATGACGTAAGGATATATCATGAAAAAAGCTTTTCATACCCATTCTGAGTTGTAGAAGCTTTGACGTGCTTCCAGTTTAGATTCTTATCTCAGAAATATTTATCCAATTTATGGCGTGTTTCCCTCTTTTGGAAGTTGACACTTATTGGTGGTGATTTCTTTTGCAGCTCAATGCACTGTTTTGAAGGTCCAGAGTGGCTTCATTTGAAAAGAGGGAGAGAATCATTTGCAAGAGGCCCTTTGGTAAAGGCTGATCCTCAAGGCAGGTGTAGCGGCGTTCTTGTTTATGATTTGCAAATGATAATACTTAAAGCTGCTCAGGTCTCTTTGCTACCTATATTTTTGACTATTTCATAGTTACTTTCTCTATGTCTAATAGTGCTATGAAAAACCTTTCCATGCAAAGGGCAAAAATGATAGAACAGTGTGTATTCTGTCATTGTTGCATTTCCTAGGTGTTGTTTCTTTTTCAGTTAGTGCATATAGTATCCTTACAACGTGGATTGTTTATTTCTAAAAGATAGCAGAAGTACTGCTGTTTGTTTGACAGCAGCTTGAGAACAGTAATTCCTACAGACCCTGTAATCTGGAAGTTGTCTATATTTGAACTCCTATTTGTGTGGATGAGGAGTATTGGTTTTCATTGTTTTGCTTTAACGAGAAACTATTCCCGTAACGGAGAAAGTTTAATAACATTTGAATTGTTGGCTAACCTGGAAAGTGATCTAGTATTTCGTTTTTCCAAAAAAAGGTTTTTGTTAAAAGATTCACATTCTTACTAAGTTTTCAGCAAAGGTTATTTAAATTGTTAGGAAATCTCACAATTACTTATGCATCTAAAATCAACAAAATCCATATTTTAAGTTCTCAGGAAATGGGAGGGCCCTTGGCTGATGTTTTAAGGTCTTAGGCATTCTTACGAAGGCCTAGGCAATTTTCCTTTTTCAATTTTTGATGTTTAATCTTTATTTGTTAGGCTGGTTCCAGTTTTGTTGGGGAGGATGATGGTTTTGGATCTGGAGCTGTAGTTTCTGCTCGTGTTGAATCATCTTACATTATCAGTTTACGAGATTTGGAAATGAAGCACATAAAAGACTTTATATTTGTGCATGGTGAGTTTGAATAACTATGTCACTTTTTGATTTTAAGATTGTCTTGAAAGAAATTGGGCTATAACAAGTTAGTGTACCTATATTTGGCTCCAATTTCTGGAAAATAAGTTAGCAGTGTGGAATTTGTTAACTGTCCATGTGAACCCCTTGTTGCATTGTAGTTAAATTGACTTTTGGGGTCTTTGTTAGACCATTACTCTTATATTGGCTAATTGAAATTTGATTGTTTGGAAAAGTTGCTAAAATTCATTTTATTATTCATAATGTCACAGTTGAAAGGCTTTTGGGTCATGTTAATTGCAGCTGATGTCTTTTTGAGACTTTGACCAATTGTTTTTCTCTCTTTTTTCCAAAAATTTATTTGGATCTACTTTTTATTTCCTTGATTTTTTTATTATATTTAATAATAAACCCTCTAGGTTATATTGAGCCGGTGATGGTCATCCTTCATGAGCGGGAGCTTACTTGGGCTGGACGAATCTCTTGGAAGCACCACACTTGCATGGTTTCTGCGCTTAGTATCAGCACAACGTTGAAGCAACATCCTCTCATATGGTCAGCAGCTGTATGTTCTCAACATGATTAGTCATCTGTAAATGTTTTATAATTATTAACAGAAATACTTTGATATGTTTTTACGGACCCTAAGCGACAAGTGAAATTTGACTAAGATAAATCAATTTCTGCTTACCTCCCTCCAAAAAGAGGTTTGCAGCTGCTGTTTATGTTCCCAAGATAGAATTTTGTGCTTTCTATTGACTATCTGTTCTATGGCTTTTATTTGAAAAATGTTGTTAGATGCACAATTCCTTGGAACATGAAAATTTCCAGTTCAACCAAATGAACTTCTGTTGCTGAAACAATTATCAGTGGATCCTATAAAAGCATGATGTCAACTTCTCTATGCTAATCTTTAATTGCAGATTGCGTAAAATTCTGAAATCTTGTATTTTGTTGGTGTACTGGAGATTTCTAAATAGTCCTTCCAGAAGCTATTCTTATGAATTATTGGTATCTCTTTCCTTTCAGAATCTTCCTCATGATGCTTATAAGCTACTTGCTGTTCCATCACCAATTGGAGGTGTTCTTGTGATTAGTGCAAATACAATTCATTACCATAGCCAGGTAGATTTCTCATTTTCTAGGCACTTGAACTGGTCTATCCCTCTTTGTGAGATTTTTTTCCCCTTCATTCTCTTCTTTTTAATTTTAATTTAGTGATGCATGTTACCTAGGCTTTCAAGTTTATCCTTAACAATTCCATAACTTGCAAGTCTTCTGTTTCTGCAGTCAGCATCATCTGCACTTGCTTTGAACAGTTATGCTGTTTCTGTTGATAACAGGTCATGACTCTCTCTCTCTCTCTCTCTCACACACACACACACACACGCACGCACAAACACGCGGATACACAATTGTGTGCTTATCTGCTCTTGCTATGTACCTGCACCTGCTGCCTGGCAAGTTCTTAATTTGTTTTTGCACTGGTGTTTGTATAGAATCTGGTTGTTTCTGAAATTGAAAATCTCAGAAAATTGGGATCTCCCTTCTAATTTGGGCGCCATTTGCAATCCCAAAAAAGTTATCTTTTAATTAAGGGCTTGAGTATGAGTATTATAGCTTAAATAAGTTCCTAATAAGTCTTACATCAAATAAATACCACAATCCAAAATTATTATTGGAATTTAATCTTGATCTCTCTTGACATCTTTGTTGTTATGTCACCTCATGTTTGCACGCTTCAATAGGCTTTATAACAACGGTTAAAATGGTAAGAATGTGTGTTGAGTCATGATTATGCGTGGATGTCATAGGATGATAGAGCATGTCCAAGATATCTTGTCAGACTCACTTGATTTCTGTGAGAAAAGGTGGTGGATTGCTTATGCTGGTCTATCAACTTAGTGCCTTAGGCAATTGTCATTCCTGTGTGAGCATGCACGGCACTGGATTATGAATGCTTATCTGATCAATCTTGAGAAAGAGCTGGTTGACACATTTGTGTGTTTCAGTATTTGCTTGTTGGTTTGACAATAATGACTGATCACTTCATTAATTGAATAATAACTCACATTTTTTCCCCACGGTGGTCTATTTTGTTAAAGCGGCTTTTGAGATAATGGGTAAATGTGTTAAATCTAATGTTTTCGTCTTTTGATGTCTTGGGGAGAAGGAAATTGTTCCATCTTCTTGTTTTAACCATTAGATAAAGCGATTGTCTTAGTTTATTGCAATTTTTTTCTAGAGGGCTGAGTTGTGGTTGTATCATGTCTTTATGTTGATGAATCTTCTCTTTAACATATTTTTAAATTTCACTTTCTGGCCTCTCACACTGACTGGTTTTGTTTTTCATTCAGTCAAGAGCTTCCAAGATCAAATTTCAGTGTTGAACTTGATGCTGCTAATGCAACTTGGTTACTAAATGATGTAGCTTTGCTGTCAACAAAGACTGGAGAACTCCTACTGCTGACCCTTGTTTATGATGGGCGGTAAGTGTTTTTCATTTGGTTGCCATTTTTTGCTTGTATATTAGTTTCCTTTAAGTTGCAGAAGAACTCAATCTTTTTGGGTATGATGGCATAATTAATTGAATTAGACAGTTATGATATTGCATGGCAATCTTCGTCATGGTGCTGGTAAAGAAAACATAGTTTAATGAGTATGGATTCTTGTATTGGCTGATAGTCAAAATGTTGTAATCCGTTTATCAATATTGGAAAAAAGTGAACTTGCATATAAGTGGCAGTAATGAGGTCCTATTATTCAGAATGGCTAGATTGAGATAGGAGTTCTGCTGCAGGCACTTCCATGTTGATATGAGATACTACAGCCAATTGCTTTCTCAAGTTTTATTAATTTGTTACTATTTTGTTCTAAAACATGGTTTTTCCTCTTTGAAATCTTCATTCATAATTCAAAATTTCCTCAGTTAATTCACTTCACTAATTTATAAATAAACTAGGGCAAACTAAAATTAGTTTTATTTAGCAAGTAATTCCATTTTTGTCTACTAAGTCATTGACAGAGTAAGAGAAGAAACCTATGACTTCTTGAAGACTGCTTGAGGGTGTCCCCCCCCCCCCCTTTTCCTGTTTGGAATTTAAAACAGAAAAACAGACTGTCAGTAAAAATGCTTTACTCCCTCTAGACTAAAGTTGTATGTTGTTTGGAATGTTAAGTTATAGTGCATATTTCTTTTTTTCCCCTTTGTAGCCGTGAAATTGGTGAAGTTTTATGCTTCTTACTTTTTAATTCATTGTTTTCTCCTCTAAAGGGTTGTGCAGAGACTTGATCTTTCCAAGTCTAAGGCTTCAGTACTTACTTCGGTTAGTAAATCTGTTAAAATTTTCATGCTAATTCAGGTATAAATGTATTTTTCAATATATTCCATTCATTGACTAGTTATGTTGGGAATTTTGCTTCAATTCATTTAGGGCATTACAGCTATTGGAAATTCTTTGTTCTTTTTGGGTAGTCGATTGGGAGATAGTTTGCTTGTGCAATTTAGCAGTGGATCAGGAGCATCAGCCTTGCCATCTGGCTTGAAGGAAGAGGTGTGTTTGTTTAACTTCTATTTGGTAATTTGTAGGCTAAGATTAAAATATTTTAATGTATTGTTGTTTTTGGACTGTGCAGCATCCCCATGCTAATATCTGCTGTTCACACTTGACATTTTAGGCACTGTTGGTTGATAATCCCACATTGACATGCTGTTATCTCACATTCCAAGAATATCATGGCATCATTTTGACAAATTTCATAGTTCATATAAATATTGTTCTTCATTAAAATTTTTGCTGTGGGAATGCTATAAAGATTCTATTCTGGTTTTTTATTTTTCTAGGTTGGAGAAATTGAAGGTGATGCACCTCTGGCAAAGCGATTGCGAAGGTCATCTTCTGATGCTTTGCAAGATACAGTTGGCAGTGAAGAGCTTTCATTGTATGGTTCAGCCCCAAATAACAGTGAATCAGCACAGGTGGTGTACCACACTGTAATTTATACAGGGCCTTTTGTTGATTGCTTTTAAGCTTCATCTTAAGAAGAAAATTTTGAACATAAGCGGGATGGAAATCAAACACTCCTGGGATTAACAACCAAATAACTAAATCTCTCTAATAATAGAGCATCTAAACTAGTAACAAAGAGCTTAGGCTAAAGACTAAAGATTATAGTGTTGCAGTCAAAATAAACTGGACAATTTCATTCCTTTGGAATTAGCTGCTGTACTTTTCACGATTTCTCAGTTGGGCGTTCATGCGTTAAAATTGTAGTTGTTCTGAAGTTTGTTTGTGTAATAGGTTTGAGAAATTAATTGTTAGACTAATGGTGTCTCACATTGTATAATTCGTACTGCAGTTACCATCAAGAGATGAATGTCTCTGTTATCCTTGGCTTTTGCATGGTTAATCATTGTTATGGTTATTATTTTTCAGTCTTTTCACTCTACTAGTGTTTCTCTTTCTCCATTGGTGCAGAAAACTTTCTTGTTTGCAGTCAGAGACTCATTAACCAATGTTGGCCCTTTGAAGGACTTCTCATATGGCTTGAGGATTAATGCTGATGCAAATGCAACTGGAATTGCCAAACAAAGCAACTATGAATTGGTGAGTTTTTGTGAGTTAGATGCTTACGTTCCAGTTAGCTTTGATTAATGCATATGGAAGTGGTTTAGGACCCGTGGTTGTGATTTGAATTTGGGACCTCTTTTTTGAAGGTGTGGCTCTATTAAGCTTAGATACCTAAGTTCTGCCTATTTATGTATTATGCAATTTTGAGCCCTTAGTTCCTTTTCTTCTTCTTTAGTTTGGATTCCCCCCACCCCAATGATTTGCTGTTATGTTGTGCCTGAAGTCTTGGCTACTCTTTCAGGTGTGCTGTTCTGGCCATGGAAAGAATGGAGCCCTCTGTGTTCTTCGGCAGTCGATTCGTCCAGAAATGATTACTGAGGTTCATCCATACTCCAGTTCTGATTGAATCATCTGATTAAAATTTTAAATGTCATCGGTATCATCCATGTGAATAATTATCTGGTTGCCATTGTTAACCTAACTAATTGTATTTTCAGTTCTAAACATATCACTTAGTTGGACAACACTGTCCATGCATTATTGCATACGCACTTTTGTCATCCGCAGGTTGAGCTAACTGGTTGTAAAGGGATTTGGACTGTTTACCACAAGAGCACACGCAGTCACAATGCTGATTCTTCTAAAATGGGTGATGATGATGACGAATATCATGCTTATTTGATTATTAGTCTGGAGGCACGTACTATGGTAATCTCATTTCTAACCTTAGAAGAACCTTTATTTTTGCAATTGATTGTTTTGTCTATGATATATAAGGTATTTATTAACTCCGCTCTTTGTTTGCCATTCCATTTTCTTTTATCAGAATCAGAACATTCTTGAGAATGAGAATTGATTTGTTTGTCACTTTTATTCTTTATGAAAGTCACTTTAATTTCCATTGTTTTATAAATTAATATATATATTTTAAGAAGCTTAAAGAGATTATTTGACTTTCAAATTCGCATCAAAGTTGACTTTCTAGATTGACCACTGCTAGTTCCCAATGATGAACAGGTTCTTGAAACAGCTGATCTCTTGACAGAAGTGACTGAAAGTGTAGACTATTATGTTCAAGGTAGAACAATTGCTGCAGGAAATTTGTTTGGAAGGTGAGAACACTTACATGCTCTATATTTTCATGAAAATATTTTATTTTCTTGATTTGTGGTCAGATTTTCTAGAAGAATGATTTTCTTATGGTTGGCTGGTGCAGTAGAATGTGAGAAGGCAGCAATTCAAATAACAGAAATTGAGAAGAGTAGGATAGATTGAAGTGCAATGAACAAAAGAGGAATTCTAGGGTTTATAAATCTCTCATATCTGAATATATAAAATTATGGATCAAAGATTCTGAATACAAATCTCTAAGGTTATTTATGCTTACTAGCATATTACTAACCTAGTCCAATCTTTCAAGCCTAAATATTCTTAAGTCTAAACCTTATTAAGAGTCAGATACTAGTCATTTGGCTACTTATTACAACAAAAACACTTTAAAATAAGAACAAAAACAGAATGAAATAAAGAACATATTACAAAGCAGAAAATTAAGCAACTGCTTCTGCGTTTTACTGGATTTATAGTTTATAATAGGTGGCAGTAAATGCTGTCTGCTTTAATCATTTCGATGCCATTGTTGCATTTAGCAGTTTTGGAGCCTCCTATATATTTTATGGTCTAAATTAATTTTTCACTTAAAAGTATAATTTTGAGAGTTTTTTACTAACTTTAGATGAAATGACGTTGTCGTCCAACTTGGCTAATTATCGAATGGTACCTTAATGTAGCAGAACTTGAAGAGTTTTATTCCTTAATAAGTTTGAAATCTGTCTTGGAACATTGCTTTCCGCTTTTTACGTTCATTTAGCCATGTAATAGATTAGATATTATTCTTCAAACCATACTTTTAACAAGTTAAATGCCTTTGGGTTTATATGACTTGTGGATGTGTTACTTAGAAAATGAGACTATGTTGGCACTCTCATGGTTAGAGGTGGTTACATTTGTTTACAAAATTATAAATCCTTGTCTCATTATGTTTCTTTTTAGGCGTCGAGTTGTCCAGGTTTTTGAACGTGGTGCTCGAATTCTGGATGGTTCTTTTATGACTCAAGAACTGGGTATCCCATCTCCAAACTCCGAAACTAGCTCTGGTTCTGAGAGTTCTACAGTTATGTCTGTTTCTATTGCGGATCCTTACGTGTTGCTAAGAATGACTGATGGAAGCATTTTGCTCCTTGTTGGAGGTATGTTTCGTCATAGATGATTTTGTGCATGGGCTTGTTAACTTGTAAGTATGCCTCGTCATAGATGATTTTGTGCATGGACTTGTTGACTTGTAACCCCTTTGCTTGCCATGAGATATACCCTTCATAACTTTTTGTCTTTACTGTTTTACAAAACTGTTCAGCATTCTATTGCTTCCATTGTTGGATTTCTTGATGATTTTATGTTTAACTTTGAATTACAGATCCTGCTACTTGCAATGTTTCTATAAACAGTCCAACTGCCTTTGAAGGCTCAAAGAAATTGGTGTCTGCCTGTACATTGTATCATGATAAAGGTCCAGAGCCATGGCTCCGTAAAGCAAGTAGTGACGCATGGCTTTCCACTGGCATTGGAGAGTCCATTGATGGTGCTGATGGTGGACCACACGATCAAGGGGATATATATTGTGTCGTTTGCTATGAGAATGGTGCTCTTGAAATATTTGATGTGCCAAATTTCAACTGTGTTTTCTCTGTGGAAAAGTTTGCATCTGGAAGAACCTACCTTCTTGATGCCGATTCACAGGAATCTTCTGAAGATTCTGAGAAACTGATTAATAGAAGTTCAGAACAATTGACTGACCAAGGCCGGAAAGAAAATGTTCACAACTTGAAGGTCATTGAGTTGACCATGCAGAGATGGTCTGGAAATCACAGTCGTCCATTTCTTTTTGGCATATTAACAGATGGAACAATTCTTTGTTATCATGCTTACCTGTTTGAAGGTCCAGATAATGCTTCCAAAGTTGAGGACTCAGTTTCTGTACAAAATTCTGTCGGCTTAAGCAATGTTAATGCTTCTAGGCTTAGGAATTTGAGATTTATTCGTGTTTCCTTGGATGCATACTCAAGGGAGGAGACATCAAATGGAGCCTTATCCCCTAGGATTACAATTTTTAAGAACATTAGTGGTTATCAAGGGTTTTTCCTATCTGGGTTAAGACCAGCCTGGTTTATGGTATTTAGGCAACGGCTCCGAGTTCATCCACAGGTAAGAAATCTAGTTTATCACGCAATGAGATATAAATAATTTAATGGCCTAAATTAGATACAGTTTTCTATAAAATTTTGCTTAATTTTTAATGTGATTTTAATAATCAACAATTGACTTTGGATCAAATGGCTAGTAAAATTGGACCAGATGTACACTGTAATTCTTCTCTAGTTTTGCTATTGCACCATTCAAACATTATAATTTGAAACTTTTGGCCTATTTGAGAATCAATGTTTTTCTCTTTTGCTATCTTGACTTAAATCTTCTTTCTCAAATTCATTTTTTTCATCGGTTAGGTCTCAATGCCATTTAATATTGCTTTGTTCTGTTGAAGAAGTTTGTAGACATTTTATAGAGGTGCCTATGAATAATGAATTAAATCAATATTAGAACACTGTCAACTTGTTGACAGAACAATATCTTTAATTGTTGCCTAACATTATGGAAGCTTGTATGCTTTTCTAATTTCGATTCTTTGTCTTTTCAGCTCTGTGATGGAGCTATTGTAGCTTTCACTGTTCTTCATAATGTAAACTGTAATCATGGGTTCATATATGTGACATCGCAGGTTAGATTATTCTATAATTACTTTTATATTTTGAAGCAAGAGGCTTTTGCATATTGGCTAAAACAATTAACTCTTTTGGCATCTTTTATTTTTCTAGGGTATTCTGAAGATCTGCCAGATGCCATCTGCATCAAACTATGACAACTATTGGCCAGTGCAAAAAGTGATTTCTAACCCATCTTACCAGAATTAGGAATTCATTTTTCTCATAATTTTTGTCAGTGTGCTTAATAGAAACTTTATCTCTTGGTTAGATTCCACTGAAGGGCACTCCACATCAAATTACTTACTTTGCTGAGAGGAATCTTTACCCACTTATAGTTTCAGTTCCCGTAAGCATATTCTCCCTTATTTAATTTCCTTTTTTTATTATATTAATATCTATAGCAGTGTTGTCAAGGTGTACGCCTAGGTGCGCCTACACCTTGCGCTTTAGTGCTAGACAACAAAAGTGCCTCAGACCCTTTCGGGCGAGGCTCATTTGATCATATGCACGCGCGGCGTGCCTAGACATGCTTTTTTGTGAGGCAATAGTTATAAAAAAAAGCCCACCTGATTGAAGTTCTCTTTGATTTCTTTCTTATTTTTTTTTTTAAAAAAACATTTTTTTTTCAGATGTACCTTTATTAGTAAAAAAGGGGATAGTACCAAACTCTCTACTTCTCAATGTTTGAGTATTCAATGACAAACATGAGTCCATAAGGAATTTATTCATAGTGACCAACAAAAAGAATTGCATGCTTTGTAGATAAACTGGAACACTATATATATACACACGCACACACAAACACAAATGGATACATATTTCCCCTTTCTTCCGTCAGCCGAGCGTAATTTTTTTTTGCCTTGAGCCCAAGGTAAATGTAAGGGTTCTAGTGCCTAGAGTGTGCTTTGCGCCCTTTAAAATGCTGATCTATGGTACCTGCTACTATTTAAACCTTTACAACATAATGTAGCCTACATATGGGTGGAAGTCAC
>JAQSVH010000014.1:2950513-2960982 GCA_029448705.1 Adansonia digitata
TAAATTGATTAAATATATGTTTTTTCTATTCTTAACCAATAAAAGATTATTTAAGAATTTGTTTGGCTAACAAAGGCGCCGAATAAAAAGTTCTCTTCAAAATACGAATCCAAATTTAAAAGAAAAAAAATCTAAAAATAAAATCTGTAAATTTAAGAAGCAAGAAAAACTCAAAGCTGCCATAGAAGACATTTGTATAGCAATAACACCCATGTAGATACCTTACCTACAATCCAAAAGCAGATTTTTTAAACCTATTTCATATTTGCAAACTTTGTTGCAGGGCCAGTGAGAAAGAAAAAGTGTGGTAGGGAGACAAATGGTGAGGTCTAATTTGAGAGCGTATCATCAACGATAATACTCTTGACAACTTCCTTGACGTGTTGTTTAACAACGAATTGCCTCAGTCCTCCAAGTTTCCTACTTAGGTCTTCGATCTTTCCCCTCCCTGTCTCTCTTCATACTTACATTTCGCACCCATAAAAAATAAAAAATAATAAAAATAAAAAGCAAAGCTAAAAAAGGTTTCCACGGAAGACAAAATGTCCCTTTTGTCGGCATGATAATTGCGGGTGACACCTGGGAGCTTACAAGGCCAACATTTAACCGAGTTCTCTTATTCAATCTTTACAAGATATGAGATTTAATGCCAAAAAAATCTTAAAGTATAAAAAATAACTCCCTGTTAAAGGACTATTATCTTATACATTATCAGTTAATAAATCTCACAAATATGATTAATAAGGTGATATTTATGTTTAGAGTATAATAAAAAATAAATAAAAATTAATTAAAAAAAAGTGAGATATGTGGCAATCTCTTAATTAGATCAATACATCAAAAATTAACTTCTCATTAATGATTATTATCTCATACACTACCGGTGAAGCTTTTAAAATCTACAGGCAGTAAGGTTATTAAAATGACATATACCTTTAGTGTATTTATAAAAATGTAAATAAAAACTAATCGAAAAAAGAAGTGATATATGACAACTTCTTAATCTGCTTGTGCAGTTAATAAGTTTTTACTGTCAATGTATCAAAAATGAACTCCTCATTAAAGAGTATTATCCATACATTGCTAGTAAGGTTTTTAGACACTATAAGTACGGTTAATGAGGTAATACATAACCTTATCGTATAACAAAAATAATTAAAAAAGTAAAACATATGACAATCTTTTAATCTATTTACAGAGTTAAAAAAATTTCACTACTAATTTATAAAAAAAAAAAATGAAATCCTCATTAAAGATTATTATCCCCTACATTGTGAGTGAAAATTTTATACTTCACAAGTGATGTTAAAAAAGTGACGCATAAGCTTATGGTGTAATAAAAAATAAATAAAATCAATTAAAAAAGAAGTGTGATGCGTGACAATCTCATAACTCGTTTGTGGAATTAAAATTTTTGCACTACCATTTAATAAAAAAAGATTAATAGGCAAATTTATTAGTGGACATTAAAATTACCATTATACTATATTTTGATTAATATTTGCTATTGTACTTTTGAGATTAAAGCAAATTTATCATTATAATATTATTTGATTGAATTTTGCCATTGAACTTTAATTTTTAATTGAATTTGCACTAAATTTTTATTTTAAAAATATTTGAAGATAAAATTAATTTTTTTAAAATATAAAAATTTAAAAAGTTAACATAAAGTTTTTATTTTATAACAATTAAAGCTTAATTATTTATCATCCTTTATTAATTAATTTATTACACCCTAATTATTAAAATAAAATATTAGAAGGAATATTTCTTATTAAATTTTATCTTAAAATCATACAATGTCAAAGTTAAGTGATAAAATTTAACTAAAAATTAAATTTAATGATAAAATTTAATCAAATAAAAGAACGATAAAATTCAATATTGAGTGACAAATTAAACTTAATCTAAAAGTACAATGATAATTTTTAATTAAAATAAAATAAAATAATAAATTTCAATATCCACTTTTAATATGGTAATAAATTTATCTTTTTAACCAAGGAACTCTATAATTAATAGCAATCCAACCCAAATAAAAAAAGTCAACCAGACCTTAACGGTATCATTTCTAGGCATAGATAGCGTAGTAACGACCATCTTAATTTTTGCTTCCTCGATTTAAGGAAAAAACCAAATCGAAGATAAATTGAAATTACCTACGATCCAACTGCAATGCCAATGCCATCACCATAATTCGCAACCATCATTCATCACCATAAGTTATATTTATTACACCATCAGATTTATGCGGCGTACAGCTTGGGTCACTGCCGTTTTTCCTCATTTGAAAATAACCCCTTATTTTCTTCTTGGTTTTTCCATACGTTGTGCATATGAAATGCTTTTAGTTTTCAAAGAAATCTGGTGCAATTTCTCTTTGAATATGAAACTAAATCCTGATAGATTTGCTAAAATTCGAAGTTGATACTGAACAGTGAAAAACAAGTACTTAAATTCCTCTTTTGGTACTGTAGTTTTAGGAAGATGGGGAAATGAAAAGGAAATTTCGGCTTTTTTAAAATGAGAAAATGAATGTAATAAACGTTGTTTCTTTGACAGCGCAGAGATGCTTACATGCATCACGTGATCATGGGGACCCAAATCAGGAGAACTTACCATATGAAAACACCAACAGCAGCATTAAAGAATCCGATGTAATGTAAAAGATCATAAACTCCAATCCAACGATGCTTAAAAGCTTTCATGGTTTCACCACTGATTTAAGCCAATGAAAAGTAGACAAGTTCAAGGATCACCTGTTACTTGTGTGGGATTTCATTATATGTTTAGGTAGCCTTAAGAAGAAGCTATTACCAAGAGCACGAGAAACAGGTTCTGCAAACAAAGGACCATCATAACCAGATTAACTTCTACCACCCCACCAGTCAAATTTCCTAACTCCATCCAACAAGCATTCAAGAATCACCTACCACCTTAATTACCTGCACAAGACAGATAAGCCCCTGCCCACTTCTCAGTTCTATCAGATACTTCTAGTGTCAAAAACTTCACCTTCTCATTATCGTTTCTCTTCCAAAAAAAATACTTCTTTCTCTGCCTGTTATGGCTGAAAACCCAGTAAAATGGCTGTTTCTCGTTCTAACAAGCTACCTGTCTTTCACTCTGGTCCTTTCGGAAAGTAACCCATTAATAAAGAAGACCTATATCGTCCAAATGCACAAGTCTGCGATGCCAACATCATTCTCCAGTCCACTGGAATGGTACTCATCAAAATTAAAGTCAGCAATCTCCAACACGCAGAGCGAAGGTGATGGAGATGATCAAGATAGGATAATTTATAGCTACAAAAATGCTTTTCACGGAGTTGCTGCTCAGTTAACTGAAGAAGAAGCTCAGAGGCTGGAAGAAGAAGATGGTGTAGTTGCTGTACTTCCGGAGACGAAATATGACCTGCACACTACAAGGAGTCCCATGTTCCTTGGATTAGAACCAGAAGAAAGTACTAGCATCTGGTCTCAATCGCTTGCAGATCATGATGTCATAGTTGGAGTACTTGATACTGGAATTTGGCCAGAAAGCGCAAGTTTTAATGATACAGGGATAACACGAGTGCCTGCTCACTGGAAAGGAACATGTGAAACTGGACGAGGTTTTGAAAAGCATCATTGCAATAAGAAAATTGTGGGTGCAAGAGTGTTCTACAAGGGATATGAAGCTGCTACTGGAAAGATAAATGAGAAAAACGAATATAAGTCACCTCGAGATCAAGATGGGCATGGTACTCACACAGCAGCCACTATTGCCGGCTCTCCGGTACGTGCTGCAAATCTTCTTGGTTATGCCTATGGAACAGCCAGAGGAATGGCACCTGGTGCAAGAATTGCAGCTTACAAGGTGTGCTGGAGTGGTGGGTGCTTCAGCTCAGATATTCTGTCGGCAGTTGACACAGCTGTGGCTGATGGAGTAAATGTTTTGTCAATATCTTTGGGTGGTGGGGTATCATCTTACTCTCGTGACAGTTTGGCAATAGCAACTTTTGGGGCAATGGAGATGGGTGTTTTTGTATCTTGCTCAGCTGGCAATGGAGGACCAGATCCTGTGAGCCTCACAAATGTATCACCGTGGATCACTACAGTCGGTGCTAGCACTATGGACAGAGACTTTCCAGCTGACGTTAAGCTAGGAAGTGGGAGAACTGTAGCTGGAGTTTCACTCTACAAAGGCCGGAGGCTTCTGCAGGCAAACAGGCAATATCCTCTCATTTATATGGGTAGTAATTCAAGCAGCCCCGATCCAAGTTCGTTATGTCTAGAGGGAACTTTGGATCCACATATTGTTTCTGGAAAAATCGTGATATGTGACCGTGGAATAAGTCCTCGAGTGCAGAAGGGTCAGGTAGTAAAAGATGCAGGAGGAGTAGGAATGATTTTGACAAACACAGCAGCAAATGGGGAGGAGCTTGTTGCAGACTGTCACCTTCTTCCAGCAGTTGCTGTGGGAGAGAGAGAAGGGAAGGCAATCAAACATTATGCTTTAGCAAATCGAAAAGCAACTGCAACTCTAGCATTTCTTGGTACCAGATTGAGGGTTAAGCCATCTCCAGTGGTGGCAGCATTTTCATCCAGAGGACCAAATTTCCTCACAATTGAAATTCTGAAACCTGATGTGGTTGCACCAGGGGTGAATATTCTTGCTGCCTGGACTGGAGAATTGGGTCCATCAAGTCTTCCAACAGATCACAGGAGAGTGAAATTCAATATATTATCTGGGACTTCCATGTCATGCCCTCATGTGAGTGGAATTGCTGCCTTGCTCAAGGCCAGACATCCAGAATGGAGTCCTGCAGCAATAAAATCTGCTCTAATGACAACCGCTTATGTTCATGATAACACCCACAATCCTCTCAAAGATGCTTCCACGGCTGCACCTTCAAATCCGTATGATCATGGAGCTGGACACATCAACCCATTGAAAGCTCTAGACCCAGGTTTGGTTTATGACATTACAGCCCAGGATTACTTTGAATTGCTCTGCACTCAGAACTTGACTACAACGGAGCTGAAAGTGTTTGGCAAGTATTCAAACATGTCTTGCCATCACACCCTTGCCAGTCCAGGAGACTTGAACTACCCAGCAATCTCAGTGATCTTCCCAGAGGACACGGCCACTTCAACTTTGACAGTCCACAGAACTGCAACAAATGTTGGTCCGCCTATTTCAAATTACCATGTTGTAGTTTCACCGTTTAAAGGCGTCAACGTTAAAGTTGATCCGGAATCCCTAAATTTCACCAGAAAAAACCAGAAACTATCTTACAAGATCACTTTCTCAACAAAATCTCCGCAAACAATGCCCGAGTTTGGAGGGCTGGTGTGGAAGGATGGAGTGCACAAAGTAAGAAGTCCGATTGTCATCACATGGTTAGCACCGTTGTAAATTGCGCGAATAGATTTTCAGTCGCTTATGATTCCAAATAAACAGCATGTTTCCTATAAGGCCAAGGGGCCTGCTAGTTTTATCATTAAGAATGCATTTCTTTGTCTGTTTTTCACAGCAATTTTGTGGCCTTCGCATAATAAAGCAGTTGAAAAAAAAAGTGTTCAGACCTTGATGAGAACAAAATCAGCGTAGCTTCCGATGGGTATTCCACGGCATATGATTTTGTAGCTTTCACCGACTGTAGTTATGGCCATAATCATGGCTGCAACAGTCAGATGCGGCTAAATCTAACATAACTTCATTTCTACGTTTCATTGCCACAAACAATACTTGGGGCCATCTATCGTATTCTTTTAATCAAATGCCAGGGCACCGTTGGTTTCATTGCTAGATGAAGCAGACAAGAAATCAATATGGACGTGCACACAACTGAGGTAGCAATGCCAAGCCAGAAGAAGTAAAGATAAAAACAGAAAATCATATGCAGCAAAAAACTCAAAATAGATTCCGTTATCCTAACGTAGATGATATCTACTTTAAAAATGTGATTTCAGCATTAAATGCGAAATTATAGACTATGATACAGTTTCAGTCTACCAACTCTATGACCCACATAGATTTCCGCTCAATATAGATGGCACACATAGCATGCAATCTTTTACCCTCTCATTAAGAAATATATAATCCAAAGCAAATATCAGTATTTGCAAATAAGTTGAATAAAAGCAATTTACTGCTTTTTTATGAAATGGAAAGAACAGAAAACAATTCATTTTGTGTTCAGATATCAGTCTCTTCCTTCTTTCGTTAATCCAGCTCCAATAGGTCTTCATTGCATCCATGTGTTCTGCTAATTCTGTTATGCACAATTAAGGATCAGCTAAATCATTATGTATCGAAAAGGTTTTCACACCATCTACTCGCCAACTGGCATATAAAACACATGAATCTAGATAGGCCAACAACCTGAAGGATTCTTCTTTCTGTTTTTGGTGTTGTAACAATTATTTGTGTCATACATTTTAGGTACAGTTTCATATTCTCATTGATATTTTTTTTTTTTTTATTTTTTGTAAATCCAAAGATTGAATGGGCGCATTAATTAAGAATTTAACTTATTTTATTTTGTTTGTCCCAAGATGTCCAAATTGAATTTAGAAAAGCAGATGCATAAAAAGATGCAACAAAGGTAACCAAGTAGGCGCATTTGAAACACTGGCAAAGACACATTTTTACCTCAACATGAAAAGGAGGAAACAGAGGGATGGATACAGGCATATATAAATGGCCCGATCAAGAAAACATAAGACTGCTATGAAATTTCATACACGTGAATATAATGAGGAATATAAGGTGAGAGTTATTGTGTGTTATTAACAGTATTATAATTAACTATAACTGAAGTAGGAGCATTGTGCTCGAAAGGCTGTTTCTTGAATTTATGCACAAAGAGAACTTGGTAAGGAAACATGCATGCCTCTAGAGGAGATAATAAATCTTAGAATATGGAAACAGCCTTCAGTAGATAAAACTCCTTCTATTATCAGAAACTTGATCTATGTTCTCAAATGTGGAGTATAAAGAACGATTAAGCATTAGAAAAGAAGTCCATCTAATCACTTAGGTGAAACAGTCTTAGCACATAATTTTGCAAATATTTATTTCCATTCCTGAACATATATTCAATAGTACATGTCCAAGACCGGGTTCAAAAACAGTCCAATTATGATCAGGCCTTTCTTGATGCATAGAGATGATTTTCAGACTCACACTGTCATTAATAAGCAAACAGTAAAAAGAAATCTTTTCATTTTTTTCCATCTCAACTTTCGAATCTCAAAATAGTCATGGTTAGTTCCTAGACCAATTGAACAATTAATTGGTTTAGTCTAGCTGCCATTTAGTTCTTATATCTTATAGCTGTGGACAACTTAAAGCCTAGCTTGACTTCACACATCAAACCCCTCTAATATCAAATTTAAATTCCCATGTTATCTGCTGAGGTACTTGACATTGTAAAAGTACAAGATTATGCAGAGGTTACCCTCGTGATGTTTGTCCGCACGGAAAATGACCAATAACAAAAAGTAGTTTACCCTCAAATAACAAGTCCTACCTCCAGCAAACAACCTTTGTGCCTCAAAAATATGATGGAGAGAGCTGACATAGTGGAGTAAAAGAGAAGAAAATTCAATATGATGAACAATGAATTTGATATGAGCTACTTTTTGGTTGCAACAATGACTTCTTCTGTCACTGAAAGTAAATTGGCCCTGTTGTCCTCTTCAAATGTCATGTCAAGTTGGAAGTTTGAAATTCGCATTCACAAAGTTGTAGCAAGTTCTTATACTATCCTTGAGCAAGACCAAAGGCCTACTCTTTCAAATATTACAAGGAGAAGAAATCAGTGAGTTTTATGAACAACCAGGGACCCTGAGGGAAACAAGAGCTCTTACTATTACTTGCATTCCAACCAACATAACTGTTCTTTTATTTAAAATTTACCAGATTTCTTCAAGGGAATAAGATAGCTTTCCTGCGACCATGACGGAAATATAAAAACCTTGAAACTCTATAGAAGTTGGGTTGGGCCCAAAAACGATTGGTTGAAGCACAAAGATTAGTCAATCAGCTTAGGGGTCCTGATATTCTGAACTGGTATCTCTTGTTCAAACCTATTCTAGGATGAAAGTGTAACGTTTGTCTTCTTTCAGATTGATGGATCATCTGCCTAACCAACTCATTCATCTCCTCAACTACCTAATTTTGTAGCGGCAAATCTATTCAATCTTATCAGTTAGTAGCAGTGCAATGCACATGTACTAACCATATTGGCTTAAGAAGTACAACCAAGCAAAGACACCAACGAATCAGCATTGGTGATTCTGTACCCCTTTATAACATTTATAAGTTCAGAAAAGCAGTATCATAACTATTATCTCTACGGATTCTGTCGAATATGTTTTGATTTTGAACCATCTTGGTAGTTGAAAATTTTTTTGTTTGATCTAACGCGATACGTCCAGAAAAGCAAATATATGTTTTCTCCGGTCAGTAAAACACATATTCTGTTCTCGCATTTCACTTCAACATGGCTAAGAGTAAATGATTATTGAAAAAACTTTCAAGCATTATCTTTTGTTCTGTTAGACTAAGTACCTTGGGAATTTTAATCTGATAGTACCAGTAGGTAAACATGGATTGGGAAAACACTTGGGCATTGCTAACGGCAAAAAAAATCAGTATTAAAATCAAACAACAGGTATCCCTCCTCCAAATGTGGATGCAAGCAGTCAAAAAACCATTGCTCAAAAAATCTTAATGTTACATTACATTCAAACAAAGCAAGGAATTAATATAAAAAAGGGGGGGGGTAATGAATATCATAGATATATTTGGTTTGATTAACTATTCACTCGTTTTTATTTCTCTAAAAGTTTAAACAATGCAATCCGTTTTGCAGCAATTTTTTTTCGATCTTTCTCAGCAATCATGAAAACAATAATACAATGGAAATGTAGTACATGGAAAATTTCAAATTATTGAGAAAAAAAAGGACGGAGAAAAGTGAAAGAGTTTGGGAGCGCGGTATTGCTAACCTGAAAGCGTTTATGGACTGAAGCGAGCTTGATTGAAAATCGGGGGGTTTAAGGCCGTGAAATGCCAAACGTGGATGAAAATTACTGCATCTTGTTGTTCTTATTTATGAAGTTGTCGCTCTCGTTCTTCCGCGGCAAGCAAAGCACAGACGCCGTCAGCGTCTAGCTGAATTACGACTGATGACTCCCCGTCCAGCAGGCCCGGCGGGTTTTCACGTCACTGCAGGGCCGAAGTGTTTCTGGGCCTTCTCAACGTTTTTCCTGTCCCTACATGGTGAAACACTGAATTGCTCACGTGTATATGATAACTGTAAACCTAGATTGAATTGCCGTTACGAACTAATACGTGCAAGAGAGATATTTATGTTAGTAAACTATTTAAATTTAATTTAAAAAAATTTAAAATCAATTCAGTTATGTCGTGTTGTATTTGAGTAGTTTGAGTTATCAAGTGAGTAAAATTTAAATATTTTAATATTTAATTTGAGAAACTGTGAAGCTCTTAATTAAATTTTTTTATTTTTAATATATATTTATTATTTTTAATAAGTATTAAAAAGAACTCAATTTGAACTCAAGCTTAGTACAAATAATCGAGCTTAGAATCGAGCATGAGAACCAAGCTCATCTTTTGTACTAAATAAATAAGCCTAATCGAGTGAGTTTTAATAATTTGCTCTATATTTCAAATGTAATTCAACTTTTATAAATAAAACTCAATTAAGTTTAAGTTTTTTATTATTTGAACTTCTTGACTCGATTATAGCCTAATTAAATTTTAATAAACGATAAATACAAAAAACTGAAAATTATTTTAAAAGTATAAATTCAAAATAAATATATATGTTTTTTACTTTTAAAAATCATTAGCATTAAAATAAATTTGTTTACTTTTTTTAAGCCTTAATATTTTTAAAATACAACTTTTCTTAATTTTTTTTCCCCCAAAAAAAAAAAAAGATTTGGATTTGAGAAAACGATTGCGCACGGCATTAGACCCATGGATAATGTTTGAAAACGTTTACGATTAATTATATGTTATTTTTATTCTTGATAAGAAGCGTAGACTTTCCGTATCGATCCTTGAAGACAAAGATATGATCTATTTGGTGAAAATTATAATTCATGTTATTATTATATATTAAAGGCAATGATGATGAATGTGATGCGGAATAGTTAAACGAAGATGTGAAAAACAAGTACGAGTACGTGATGGATAATGGATTTGAGTATAAAAAAGGACTAATCGCAATAATAGACTCCAATTCGACTTTTCTTTCACGATTTTCCATTCATTATTATCAGTTCTATTTTCTCTTTTAATGATGTTTCTTTCCCCTTAAATTGAGAAGAAATTGTTGATTGCAGAATATCAGTCACTTTACTATAAGAATCTATAGTTTTTATTATTTGATCTAGTATAGAAGATATTTATGTAACCTTTATACAGCTAAACTGATAGAT
>JAQSVH010000014.1:2980364-2995669 GCA_029448705.1 Adansonia digitata
CTTCTTTAAATGAACACATGCTAACAAAAGGGCAATGAGTTTACCATATGATGACATTTTAGTTCAGACATTTAATCAACCAATTTATAGGCGTATCTGAACATACTAACTTTGCAATAAAGCATAATGTTGGAACCATGGGTAGGCTCATTGCTCGTATTATTAATCATGGTCATTTGGTAATCGATAATGTTTACAATAAATGCTCCAACTGTTGAACAAGATGGGTATCGCATTTCGACGTACTCCACAATGCCTGCCATGCACCAAAACCAATTTATCTTTAAAGCTGTTTGAAACCTATGAGCCTTGACCAACGAAAGAATAGTCACTTATTTTCTCAAACTTATTTGAAGCATTCTTTGGTAGCTTGTCATTTTCATCTTTATTTTCCTTTTTAGTTCCCCTCAGTTTTTTCCTCGTTAAAAGATTACAAGCTTTCAAAAAGTTGAATATCTATAATGCTTTTGGCAATCTTCTCATCAACAACAGAAAAATTGCGAGAAACCTTTTTAGCATTGACAATGGCAACATTTTGAAGACCTTTTTGAGCTAAAGTTTAATCACTTTGCTCATATGTCTCTTATTTTTAACAACTTAGTGTTTAGAATTTTTCTTCTCTTTGCCTATCATATAAAAATTATAGCTTTTAAAGCTTTCAATGCTTCCATCTAATTTTGAAAATTATGAACTTGTTCTTGCAAAGAATCCAGCTCACTACAGTTGATATGATGCCAATTTGTCATGAATGACAATAGTAGTAGCTAAATAAAATTAAGGTTAGAAAATGAAAAAGAATAAAGAGAAAGGGAGAAAGACCGAAAAAAAAAAAAGAAATAGAATAAAGATTAAGGAATAGTGATAATTTTCATTTATGTATATTTTGCAATACAATTTGATGATGCTATATAAGCATATAAGTGCAATGATTCTAACGAATACTAAGTTCTAGAAGATGGTAATAAGTAGTAACTAATTTGATAACTCATTTTTAGTTCGACTTACTGATAGTTAACTCTTTGCTCGACCTTGTGCCTAATTTTTAGCTTGATAAATTTCAGCCCATTAGCTACCATTCCTTCAATATTATGATAGGACCCTAGCCAAGCCCTTCAATTTTAGTGATTAACAAAACTCCTCCCTTGATGCTCCTAATTTGTTTAAGTTTGAGCTTTGATTTGATAAAGTCTCACAAAGCGTACCATTTCACTTAAGACCTATAATCTCCTCATTAGGTTTTTTGAAGATATTCAAAAATCTTAGTTTATCTTTGGGTTATGACATATTTTTTTACTTGTTATTTTATAATTAGGTGGGTATCAAAGATTGAGAGTATGTAGGTTTTTTAGGTCATTATTGCATTTTGGCCTTTATTTTGTGGTATGGTATTGCTTTGTAACCTAAGAGATCACCCTTTGTCTCATTACCTTGTTCTTCGACAAGGCATTGACTTAGCAAAAAAGAGTCGATCATTCTCTTATTCCCATTAAGTTGTTTAGTATGAAATTAGGAATTTAAATAGAGATGGTGTCACCACTATTTGTCAATATTGAGGTGTGAGTGATATTCACACCAATAATGGTCAATAGCGACTGTTAAAATCGTTGTAACGAAAAATAATGTCCTTAATAGGTTGCTACGTTTTTGCTAAGTCATTTCTTCTTTAAATTGAACAATATCTTTTTATCAAAAAAAAGAAGAATAGAAACACTCATCTTATAGTTGCCACAAGTTTAATGTAAAAAGGGACAATAACAAGCTTAAAATAGGGATTATGACTACCAGTGTGAATTTGGTGTAGGATAATAGAGGCCAAAACAAAAGACCATATGGCCACGAAAGGGGTGGGTTAAAAGCAAAGATGGGAGGGAAGTTGTTGGGTCGATAAACTACTTTTGTCAATCGGTTTATCAAGACTCATCTATCTACTGGATTTGAGTCTAAAGCTTGATAAAAGAGTGAGAGTGAGAGAACGAAGAAGATAGTGAAAGAGCAAAAAAAAAAAAAAGATAGAATAAATGGAGAAGTTATAAACTCGATATTTAAATTTTTATTAATAGTTTTTTGTTATGGTGTTTATATTATTAAATTTTTTATACTAGATTAGTTTTTATTATTATTTATTATACAATCAAATTAAAAATATCATCCATTTTATATAAATTAAAATTAATTTTTGATAAAAAACTAAATCAATTAATGTGTCAAAAAATTAAATTATTGAATTAAATATTTCATGATCAACTAAAACTTAGTAGATTTACATTACATTTGATTTTTAATGATAAAAGAAATAAATAATTTTATATATATTTTAAAAATATCAAGCATTTCACCATGTGAATATGAATATTTTACTTCAATATTTTATTATATAATATTAAAAATATGTGAATAATTTTTTATAAATAAAAGATCATAGAGTACTATAAATTATTTTGAAAATTTTTAAAAAAGAGTTGTTGTTGTTGTTGTTATTATTATTATTATTATTATGTTTTATAATAAATTATGCAAAATAAAAAATTTCATGACCGTTAATGATTACAATAATTACAATAGCATCCGTTATGTCTATAACTACGATAAATATAATGTGATTGAAGTTGCATTTGTGATTATAATTTAAATCTAAGATAAAAATAGCAAGCAGCAAGCAAACAGAACTTAAAAAAAAGTGAAAAAAAAATACAAACTAATGAAAAAGTAATAAAAAGCTATCAAAAAAGTCAGATTTGATGTCAGAAAGTCAAATACCATGAAAAACAGCCTTCAATGTGAGGAAGATGAATTAAAACCACACATTCACTGTACTCAGAATTTGTGCTCGCAGGTTTCTGCACCGTTGATCAAATCAAAGGAAGGCCCAATTCTTGATAAAATAAGAGTCCAAGATATCATCATCTGTGTTTAAGACTCGGCCCAAGCTTAGGGCAGCTTGACCCAACTTTAACACGTGCAAGATTTGAGTCATGGTGACCGATGGCTGATGAGGATCGAGGAGTATTTTTTGGGGGAGTGGAGAAGACGCGCTCCCTTCCCGAAAACCCCGCCTAGCCCTTTCCCGCCATCACAAAAAAGGCGCTTAATTTAGGGTTTTTCATTTCTACAGAATCGAAAAAGGTTTATAGTTTCATTTCTCAGTAGCAACTTTCTTTCTTTTCCTTTTGTGGCTTTTGGTGAGGTGTCTCAAAAATGGATGAACATTTTGATGAACAAAGCAAGCTTCCGGAGCTCAAACTAGGTAACCCAATGTCCCAATCACTCCTTTTTCTTTTAGAAGATTCTTTTATGCTTTTATTTTTCTTTTGTTAAGATTCTTTTTTTTTTCTTTTAATTTTTATGGTTGATAACATTAGCACTTTTTTTTTTTTTTTGGTTTTTTGTTTGGATAACTGTTAACAGATGCTAAGCAGGCTCAAGGGTTTCTCTCATTCTTCAAAACCCTACCGAATGTAAGCCTTCTCTCTCTCTCTCTCTCTCGGGAATTTAGATTACAAATTCTGGGTTTTTTTCTTTTTTTCTAATGTCTATTTACTTATATAATGAAACCCAAAAAATGGGGGGAAAGGGGGGGAGGGATGCTATGTTAATATAGTTTGAAAAATGAGTTAATTTGGACTTTTTCTCATTTCCCTAATCATTTGACTTCCTGCTTTACAGGATGCGAGGGCTGTTCGGTTTTTTGATCGCCGGGTTAGTTCAGGCAATTCTATATATTGTCACCGTCTTTGTTGAGTGTAAATTTATTTGTTGTTTTTACTTCAATTATGATTATTGGTTATCTGATTTACTTTGAAAACTGGGCTTTCTTTGTGCAATGGGTGCTTATTTTTACCCATCATTAAGAAATTGCAGTTGGGTTGTTTTGAATAATTTTCTTTCCTATATAAAAGGAGATGGAATGCAACTACTAGAGGTGTCTTACAAGAAAAATGGTTTGCATATAACTATTCTTCAGGAGAATGCTATTGCTTGGCTTCTTGCTTATGTATCTGAAGCCTGGGGAAAATTTTAAAATTTTTGAGAAATGAACCCAACATCATTGGCTGTTAGGAAATATTTTTTGAACCCAATTATTTATGCTATGTAAATGCTCTATCCCTAATTAACCTGCTTGTTTTTCTTTTATGTACCTTTCCCCTTCTACTCATCCATTTTTTTCAATTTTCATTTCTGTCGGAATTTGTAAATGTGCAATGCTGCATGTGACAATATAGAAGTAGACATTCACACATTTTTACATATATATATTTATACACACGCACATATATACTTATACATATATATATATACATATATACATATATGTAAACACACACACACACACACACACGCACATATATATGTATATATTAGGTGTCTATGCTAGTTTTCATTTATTTTTTTTCCTTGTATGCACCATTTTCCTGAAAAATCTTTTGTGCATATACAGGATTATTATACTGCTCATGGTGAAGATGCAACCTTTATTGCGAAGACATATTATCGTACTACTACTGCTCTCCGACAACTCGGCAGTGGCTCGAATGGCCTTTCAAGTGTGAGTATTAGTAAAAACATGTTTGAAACAATCGCCCGTGATCTTCTCCTGGAGAGAACAGACCACACTCTGGAGCTCTATGAAGGTAGTGGCTCCAATTGGACGTTGGCAAAAAGTGCCAGTCCTGGGAATCTGAGCAGTTTTGAAGATGTTCTTTTTGCCAACAATGAGATGCAGGACACGCCTGTTGTTGTTGCTCTGCTTCTTAACTTCCGTGAAAATGGTTGCACTGTTGGGCTTAGTTATGTTGATTTAACAAAGAGAATACTTGGTTTGGCTGAGTTTCTTGATGATAGTCACTTTACGAATGTGGAGTCAGCTTTGGTTGCTCTTGGTTGCAAGGAATGCATTTTACCCGTGGAGGGTGGAAAATCCAGTGAATGTAGAACTCTGAATGATGCTTTGACCAGATGTGGTGTTATGGTAACTGAGAGAAAGAAAACTGAGTTTAAAGCAAGGGATCTTGTGCAGGATCTTGGTAGACTGGTCAAAGGCTCTGTTGAACCTGTTCGAGACTTGGTTTCTGGGTTTGAATTTGCACCTGCTGCTTTGGGAGCCTTACTATCTTATGCAGAATTACTAGCAGACGAAGGCAATTATGGAAATTATATCATCTCGAGATACAATCTAGGCAGCTACATGAGGTTAGATTCGGCTGCAATGAGGGCATTGAATGTTCTAGGAAGCAAAACTGATGCAAACAAAAATTTTAGTTTGTTTGGTCTTATGAATAGAACCTGTACTGCTGGGATGGGTAAGCGATTGCTTCATATGTGGCTAAAACAGCCTTTGTTAGATGTAAGCGAGATAAACTCAAGGCTAGATTTGGTACAAGCTTTTGTGGAGGATACTGAGCTTCGCCAAGATTTGAGACAGCATCTAAAAAGAATTTCAGATATTGAAAGACTTATGCGTAATATTGAAAAGAAAAGAGCTGGTTTGCAACATGTTGTAAAACTTTATCAGGTAAGTTAAAACCCTAATATTTTACTGTATAGTGTGTGTGCATATCCAATTTACAGCTACTGCAGAGGAATTGGCACCTCACCAAGGGAGTAATTTTCATGTACCAATGCCATTATTGTTGCAGATGTTATCCATCAACCCTCTTCCTTCTTTGTTTTGTCTCTTATCTTTTTGGTTAAAGAAAATTTGAGCTGGACCAAAATCACTAAGATCTTGTAATTCATCTTTTGTTAAATAATTTTTAATATTCTCTACTCATTATTTTCTTAAAGATTGTGCTTTAACTTAAGTTTTTATGTGCACTTTTGACACTAATTTAGAATTCTGTCGTTCAGTACTTTAGAGAAAGCGCATATCGTTTCTCTTATTCTTACCGGAATGTGTGTAGGGTCATAAACTAGAGTTATACCACATGTTATCTTATTTTCTTTATCTTTTATTTGAAATTTTATCTGTGTTTACCTTGTTTCATGTTCTGGTTGCAGTCAAGTATAAGAATTCCCTACATTAAAGGTTCCCTGGAAAAATATGATGGACAGTTTTCATCGTTGATCAAGGAAAGATATTTGGGTCCTTTTGAGCTCATGACTGATGATGATCATTTGAACAAGTTCATTGCTCTTGTTGAAACTTCTGTTGACCTAGATGAACTTGAAAATGGGGAATACATGATTTCACCTTGTTATGATGATGCATTAGCTGCACTAAAAAGTGAGCAGGAGTCACTAGAGCGCCAAATACACAATTTACATAAACAAACTGCTTGTGATCTTGATCTGCCTGTAGACAAGGCATTGAAGTTAGACAAGGGCTCACAGTTTGGACATGTTTTCAGAATTACAAAGAAAGAAGAGCCCAAAGTAAGGAAAAAGCTCTCCACCCAATTTATTGTCCTTGAAACCCGAAAGGATGGAGTGAAATTCACTAACACAAAGCTAAAAAAGTTGGGGGACCAGTACCAGAAGGTGCTTGAGGAATATAAGAACTGTCAAAAAGAGCTAGTCAACCGAGTGGTTCAAACTGCGGCAACTTTCTCTGAGGTATATATGCTTTTTTCTGCCTTGTTGTTTCTTTCTCTTTTTAGAACTTTGACTCTGACTAAGATGTGTTTCATGCTTCAGGTGTTTGAGCCCTTAGCTGGGTTGCTCTCTGAATTGGATGTCTTACTTAGTTTTGCAGATTTAGCTTCAAGTTGCCCTACCCCGTACACAAGACCAGAAATTACTCCATCAGTACATATTTACTACTTGTTTCCTTTCTCTCAGTTCTTGCATGGATATTTTCATTTCGTGTTTCAGGAGTTCCACTCCTTTACATTATGGTTATTTTCATGATATAACAGGATGTAGGAGATATTGTATTAGAAGGAAGTAGACATCCTTGTGTGGAGGCTCAAGACTGGGTTAATTTTATACCAAATGATTGTAGACTTGTGAGTATTCTTGAGGTCCAGGGCTAGGAGCTTCTTTGGTGTCTTCAAATTGAAGTGACTCACCGCTTACTCTTTAATTTTTCACTTGATACAGGTAAGAGGAAAGAGCTGGTTCCAGATCATTACTGGGCCTAACATGGGTGGAAAATCAACGTACATCCGGCAGGTGCTATTTTGATGATACAATTATATAGTTCTCATTCAGTTTTATGTAATTAAATAACAAGGGAGTTGCTTTCTGCTCCATCATGTCAGATGTCAACCTTGGATCCGATTATAAAAAATTCCATTGCCTTGTATGTATTTTGGTTGAATTTGTAGGTTGGTGTTAACATTCTAATGGCACAAGTAGGCTGTTTTGTTCCTTGTGAAAAAGCTAATATTTCTGTCCGAGACTGCATTTTTGCTCGCGTTGGTGCTGGTGACTGCCAAGTAAGTTACATGGAACATGCATTTACAGTTAATAACTTTTTGGATACACCTGCCATAACCAACTGAATTTGCTATTACTTCCCTTGGTAAATGCTTCGCTAGCATTGTGTTTTCTTTTTCATGTAAACCATCCTTTTCTATTCTCTCCTGTTTCCTTCTTTTAGATAAATTATTCCTTCCATGGTAAGGTTTTTCTGCTGGGGCGATTGCAAAGACTATAAGTTTAAGTGGAAAACTGCTGGCTTGCTTATAAGCATGTGACACTGTACACACACAACATTCACTTATTATCTGATGTTATTGATTATTTCTAGTAATTTCTTATGAGGCTTTGACCAATTTGTCTGCAACTTGTAGTTTAGTTTTAATTGTTTTTGGGGCAATTAATATATGCTTTCTTTTCCTGCTTCCTTTTGAATTTGCTCAAACATTGATGCTCTTATAATCAAAATGAAATTTAATTCAATTTGGTATTTTATCTTGATTACATGTTGCTATCAATCAATAAAGCAGGACCATTTTCTGTCAGCAGAATATATTTGTTGAGGTCCATAAGGAAAAGGATATAGGATGTTTCCTATCAATATCATGAAGGCTAAACAATATTTTTCTTCTGTGCAGCTACGTGGAGTTTCTACCTTTATGCAAGAAATGCTTGAAACTGCATCAATATTGAAAGGAGCTACTGAGAAGTCATTGATAATAATTGATGAACTGGGACGAGGAACATCAACCTATGATGGATTTGGTCAGTTTAATTCCTAAGCTTTAACAATTTCTGCTTACCTCCTTCCATCTTGTATTCTTTCTGCCTCTGACCCCAAATCTTGCATGTAGAGATGAGAATAAGATGGGGTAGCTTTCTTAACCTTCATGTGGTACTGTGTTATGTTGCCTTGTATATTGGATAACTAAATAAAAGTAGTTATGTGTTAGCATTTCAAATTTCTGTTTTCATATAGTATTTTGATAGTAAACTTCTCAAAATGAGCTGGATGAGTTAGAAAGTCATTTTTTTTGTTAGTTATAAGTGATCTGGTTCTGAGTCCTTTAACCAGTAGCAACACCATTCAAACCCTTGTTCAACTGGAATAAGCTTAGAAAGCAAATATGTATGCCTTTTTTGTTCAGCCTGATCAGGACACCTTGAACTGTGTAATGCTTTTCTAGTCTTTCTGCACCAATAACAAAGACCTGGATTCCCATAAAATCTGTCAAGCTTTTGCATGACTAACGGATGGGTATTTTGTTGAAATCATCATTTTTCCAATAAAATGTATCTGCGTACTTGTATATCATTCTTCTCGTCATCTGCAAAGATGCAATTAGTTACTTGGAAGTGATACTTTCACTATTGCTATGGCTAGGAAAACGATAATTGTTCGGTTAGAATGTTGGATGAAGGCAAAACTGGGGCTCTTTCCAAGCAATATGTCCTATGAATATGCCACTTCCTTGTGCCTAATATGCACCAACTGTATATCGCGAGTTTCTGTTTACCATGTTGATTTTAGTTGCAAATTGCATATTATTGTCAGTACAGTCATCTCTGACTGTGACTTTTCCCTAATTCACAGGTTTAGCATGGGCCATATGTGAGCATATTGTTGAAGAGATCAAAGCACCAACTTTGTTTGCTACCCACTTCCATGAACTGACTGCATTAGCTCATGAAAATTCCAATCACGAGTTGCAGAAAAAACAGATCACTGGTGTGGCAAACTATCATGTTAGTGCTCACATTGACTCATCAAGTCGCAAATTGACAATGCTGTACAAGGTGGGTTAACAGGTTGACTAATTACGAGGCCACTTATGGGATCATTAAACTCAACAGAAATGATTGGTAAAAGTTGCATCTTTTCATTTTGAATGAAGTCCTTTCCTGTCCTATAGGCATTGCTAGAGTGCCAGCCTTGTCCAACGCTTGTATCCAGGCCAAGCAGTTAATGGGTAGCAAAGCATGCTTAGCCATGCCTTAAGGGAGAAGACAACCACCATTTGTGATTTTAAAATCCTTATTTTATTTGTTTATTAATTAGTCCATTAATAAGGGAACATTTTTGCTCTACTTTTACATTTAATAAAAGATAACTACCCTACCTCGAATCCTTGATAGATGGTCTGGCCTAAATATTCTGGAATGAACTTGAAGACGAGGGGAATGGTATGAAAACTCAAATTAGGCATATAAAAACTATGAAGATGAATGGAAGCGGTGCTTGAAAGTTAAAAACATACTTGATTCTGCTTAATTGACTGGGTCAGGTTGTGCAAATTTGGCACACCCAAACAATTGAAAATTTGATATTCAAGTTCACAGAAGTAGGGTTGTTGGGAGACCAGTGTCAATAGGGAAAAGTTTCAAAGTAGGCTTGGTTCCATTTTTAAGGCAATGTGAAGCCAAAAGTAGATTGTCAATTCATCATTCTAACATTGCAGGATTGCCAAAATTTATGATCTGGAGGCATGTAGCATAATCATTTTATTAACTCTTGTTCCGTTATTGGTACCTTGTGTAGTATGTATTTTGACCGAGCGAAAGACAATCACTTGTTCTTCTACATATGACCAGGTTGAGCCAGGGGCATGTGATCAAAGTTTTGGTATTCATGTGGCTGAATTTGCCAACTTTCCTGAAAGTGTTGTTGCCCTCGCAAGAGAAAAGGCTACTGAATTGGAAGATTTCTCATCAACTTCAATCATTTCAACTGACGCTAGACTGGAGGTTCGGCCATTAATTTATTTCATATAATACTTGTCGCAAGGCTATTATACCTGCATTCTGTTTCAGGTCATGCGAAGCATTTTGTGTAGATGATATTCCTGCTTCTACTGTGGTCTCGTATCATTTTAGCTAATAGCTGCTTCAACTTCAGCTTCCTTTTTCTTTTGTTTTGATCGACAGACTCCAACTTCTGTTTGTGGTTGCCTCCTTTTAATTAGTTAATAGCATTGATAGTACTTGCATCGATACAACTGGTAGGACCTAGGATTACTATTATAATGTGCCTTCCAGTGCACTGTCCTTTCATTTCAAATATGATGTTTATATATTGTCATATAAGAGCTGTGATATTGGAAAAAGATATTCACTGTTTGCTCCAGATGTTAAAGCTAAAGATAAAAAATTGACAGCAAATTTTGCTAATATTTAGGTGATAGATGTAATTTACTGGCAAACTACGTGAATTTAGAGGATAAGGAATTTTATCCTTACCCAAGGATAGTAGGTGAATTTCTATGGCTGCATTCCCATTACTAATTAAGATTAATGATACTATCATGTGGTTCAGAATGGTGATTAAGCCAATTATGTTTTCATGTTGCCCGTGGTTTTTCGTGAGTTATAGATGTAGTTTAGCTCTTGTTCTAGAAATAGTTTCATCTATAAGAAAATTGCATATGCATTTGAAGAGAAACTTGGATGCAAACGAACGCCACCTTTTTGGGTTCTAATAATTAATTTATGATGCACTGTTAGGAGGGTTTGAAAAGGAAGAGAGAGTATGATCCTGGTGACATATCCAAAGGTGCTGCAAAGGCTCACAAGTTTTTGAAAGAGTTCGCTGATCTGCCATTGGAGAGTATGGACATGAAACAGGCTCTGCAACAAGTACGCAAGCTGAAGGATGAGTTAGAAAAAGATGCAATGAAGTGTGAGTGGCTCCGGCAATTCTTCTAGTTATAAGTTGCTTTTCTGTCAAATGCTGCTGCTGCTTCCTTCCCCATGTTTTGTAGCAATGGACGTTTTAACACTCTTAGTGGAAGCAGCCGCTGCTGGACTGATGGCTAAGCTTCTTTTTGGGTGGGACTGGACCGGGGGATCTAATGTCTGACCCTTGGCCATATTATTAAGGCTTTCTGTAATTTACATCTTTCCCTTTTTGTTTTTCTGGGCAGAGGTGATGGGGGCCTTTCGGTGTACATAGAAAGTTAAGTTTTAAACGAGGAATTTATGGCTTTGCGCCAAATTTTAATGGTTCAGTTCAAGTATACTCCTGATTTGAGTCCTGAGTGGCCTATCCTGCGAATGTAATTGAATTGAGTCGAAGTCAACGAGGAGGTCGAGCTTGATTCAGAATTTCATGGTGTTTTAATTTTAAAATTCGAATTCAATATGAGATAAAAAATTATATTATTAAAAAGTATTCGATTAGGTTCATTTATTTAATTAAAAGTGAGTTTAGTTTTCATGTTTAATTTTAGTTTAACTATTTGTGTTTGAATTCATGTTTTAATTTTGTAATGTTAATTAAAAATAATAAAACTTATATTAAAAGTAAAAATGAAAGTTTGATTAGGCTCACAAGTTACTTGCGTTAAATATTAAAATATTAGAATTTAATTTGTTAGAAAGCTTGAATTTGGCTTGACAATAATTCAATCGAACTTAAAATTTTCAAGTCGAATTTAAGTAATTTAGGAGCAGTGGTATTTATGAGTTGAGTGGCAATTTAAAATTTTTTTTATATTTTTTATCCAAGTTTGAATCAATTGTTGTTCATAAATTAATAAAAATTTATTTTCTATTAATATCTATATATTTTTATAATTAAATTTAGATAAAAATCATTTTGTTATTAAGAAGTAATTTGAGTCTGCTTGGATTATGAAAAATCATATAAAAAACTCAAGTATAAACAAATCAAAACTAGCCGTGATAAAATAAACTCGAACTTGAACTTAAAAACCTGCACAAAAAAACTTGAGCTCAAACTACAATCGAACCTAATTTGAACAAAAAGTCAAAAACTCAAACCTAATTTTGCTTGAGCCCGAAATGACCCGAATACGAAATGGCCTATACCGAAAAAACTGAACCCGAATTTAATACTAAAAATAAGAATAATTCAATTGTAATTAAATGATTTTTTATAAAGTAAAACATTTTAATTATCAATTTTACAATTTTTTTATAATAAAATTATTTAACAAATCGATTTCATATGACAAATTAACATTATATTAATTTGGCTCTAATAAATATTGATTTTAAAACATAAATATAATTAAAAATATCTTTTTATAAGTTCAATTAAAAAGACTAGTATTTATTGTCACTATTTAATAGTGTTATACGTGAATTTTAATTTTTTATGAATTTTTAAATATATAATCATATGTTTTAGAAATAAATAAAATTAATAAAATGTTCATTAAAGAAATTAGCATTAACATATAAAACTTGCTCCAAATGCAACTGCAAATTATATTGGAGTAATATAAATATTATTCTTTTTAATATTATGTAGAAATCAAAAGTACAAAAACTAAAAAAATTAATATAAGTTTTAATTTTTTTTTTATTAATCAAACAAATTTCTTAACTTTTTACCATTAATGAAAACTAGTCCTTTGAAAATAAAAAAAACTTAATGTAAAACCTTAATTTTTTATTTATTATAAAATACACTTATTTAACAGAAGTTAACTAAAATGTTAACTAAATTAAATTTGATAAATCTTGTTAATAGTAAAAAAAATATTATAATAGCAATTTAAATTTTGAGTAAATAAATTTATTTATTAAGTTTAATTAAAAATTAAACTTTTGAAAGTAAAGTAATTTAATGTAAACTTTAATTTCGATTAATTATTATAAAATAAATTTGTTTAACAACTGTTTTAATAATACTGAAGTTTTTACTTATTATAAATCGGATAAATCTTATTACTTGGAAAACATTTAGTTTTAAGTTAAGGTTAGATCATTATATTAAAAAATTATGTAATAATTAATTAGTTATATTTCTTTTTTCATTATCTTATCTAGTTCTAAATCATAGTCTTATACTTTTATTTATTCTTCAAATATAGTTATTTGTTCATTTTGATTTAATTATTACTATTTATAATTATATTTATATTTATTGATAATATAAATTATAATGTATTTACATGTTAAAATTTAAGTTTATCAAATCAATTATTTTAAATACTAGTATGATTAATTTATAATATATCATATTTTTTATAATAAATTATTTAACAAATTGATTTTATATAACAAATTAATTTTATATTTTTTTAGGGTAACAATTATTAATTTAAATATATTAATATAATTGAAATATCTTATTATAACAAAATCTCATTTTAAAATAATAATAAATTAATAATTTATTTTTAAAATAAATATTTAAATTACATAAAAATTATTCTAGCAATAAAATAAAATAATGTAAAAGATAACCAAACTCGAAGCAGTTCAAATCTAAAATAACTTGAATCTAAAATAATTTTAATCTAAAATAATTTAAACTCAAAATAATTTAAATATAAAATAATTTAAATCTAAAATAATTTCACTTGAATTTACACAATAAAAACTATAAAATTTAATGAATCGGCTGAGTTTTAGAAAACTCTTGCAAGTACAAATGTTTTATTTCCACGGCTAGGCTATCTTTATGTTTATGAAGAATTCTGAACCCAGTGCAGTGGGCTTGGGCGGCCCATGTATCCCCCCCGCTTTATCCTTTGCTTGGCTTCTCTAAAACCGAAGGGCCATTTCGAATTGTAATGCTATCGAAGTTTTGAATTTCACAAAAGAAATTTATATATAATTTTAATAATAAATAAGACTAAAATAAAAAAAAATACATATATGTTAGAAGTGATTATTTATAAATAAATTAAATAACGTATATCATGAAAGTAATTTTGTACAAGCATTTCAAAAAATGGCATATATATATATATTATAGGGGGGTGTGTGTGTGTGTGTGTGTGTGTGTGTGAAATCTTTCAATCCGAAGATATTTTGAATGTCCAATTAATATCCCGAATACAGATAAATTCTGATTAGTCATTCGTAGTATGATATTTTTGCCGCTTTTTTTTTGTCCGTCACCAAAAGCCGACAATCCTATTGGAAGCTTTGGCAAGAAGAAAAAAAAAATCTAGCCTGATATTTCATCATATATATATTTATATATAGTATTTGATGTTTACAATTACTATTTATTTTTTAATTAGAATTAAAATTCTTTTAATATTATATAAATATCTGAATTCAGTTGCAAAAATATTTTAAATTTTAAATAATATTTTTTTGAAAGACACAAATTCAATAACCCAGAGAGAAATAATTGTCATTTATATAAAAAAAATATTGCTATTTAAAAAAAAAAGAAATGTAATATAAGAAGCGACCTCAAGAGAGAAATGGAGATAGATTTAATAAATGAGAAAATACCAAAATGTTGAAAATTATGAAGACAAGAAATATGATCCCATCAAATGATTGCAAACAAGTGGGAATGGAAGTGACTATTTATTTGATTTGAGTTTCAATTGCGTGTTGAAAGAAATTGCATCAGATAGATCGATGGAAATAATTTAATTGAAAATAAAAAAATACATTTAATTCGATTAAAGATATAAAATTAGAGTTTTTGACGAATATGTAAAACCAAAAAAAAATAATTTTTTATTTAAAACTCTTTTGTTGTCAATAAGATTTGAATTTGAATATTTTAATTCAGAATCAAAATTTTATTATAAAATTAAATATTTATTATATTCAATCTAAAGTAAATTTTTTATATTCATATCGTATTTATTTTTTTCATTCTATTTAAATATTATTTGTATAGAAAATAAAAATTTATTTACTTAATATATTTTTAATATATATATATATTTATTATTTTATTTTGATCAATCAAATTCGTTGAATTGTGCAAATATTAAAATAAATCCAAATTACTAAAACGTTGGTCAACGATGCTCAAACATATATTTATTTTGAGTGCCTATTTATCTTTTATTTTAATATTAAAATATCAATTTTAAATGGAATTAGAGATGTGGACAAGTGTCTCAATGGGTTTTGATAACCCATCTCAACTTGCCAACTTGTTCTGGAACTTTGGAGTAATTATGGCTTCAAGTCTACTTTGCATTTATTATATAATTTATATATAC